>MU771862.1:86975-200925 GCA_026770625.1 Nicotiana glauca | reverse complement strand
GGAACTCGGGAATGCCTAACACCTTCTCCCGGGTTAACAGAATTCCTTACTCGGATTTCTGGTTCGCGACTGCTAAACAGAGTCAAACCCTTCCTCGATTCGGGATTCAAAACGGTGACTTGGGACACCACAAATCTCCCAAGTGGCGACTCTAAATCTTAAATAAAACGAATCCCGTTTCGATTTTCCTTTAATTGGAAAAACTCCTTTTTATTATACCCTTCACGGGGTGTAAATCCGGAAAAAAGAGGTGTGACATATACCTCCTTTGACAGACAAGCACATAATTTAGCATATCTTGCAGATACTGTTTAGGGCCTGATTAAAACTTAAAGGTTGAGGCAGACTGATTTATAACATAGTTGAGATAAGAAGCCCGAATTAGGCCTGCCTGCTGGTCATAGCTAATAAAAAATTGATTCATTTTATAATTTTAGCCCTAAGGCTTACCTAAGTGTTGGACGAGGGTCCTATACGCATGATATCTACTGATTTCAGAAACAATGAAGTAAATTGATTACATACTGATTTAAGAAAAGGTTGTCAGTTATTAAAGAATGGCAAGTTTTAGCAAGAGATCATAAGTTCCTCAACTGATGGTACACCATTATTACTGGTTTTAGACTTATAAGCCAGTGAAGTGATTAAGACTTGATTAATAGCTCCTATAGGCATGATTTCTATGTGTTGTTGACTTTAAACACTTTTATAGACATAGTAAAATGCAGAAACCCTATGAACATGATATCTAGGTACTGAATTTCGTTTAAAGCCTATGACAATGATATCTCATTGCAGTTGACTATTCAAGACCTGTAAACATGATTGCCTAATGAAAAATATATATTCAAGATTCATAAAGACCTGTAGGCATATTTTCTATATGCATATGTATGATTCATATTTCCAGGTAATTATAGACATGGTATCTTTATGAGAGAATGCAGAATTCCTACAGACATGGTATCTATATGAGAAATGCAGAATTTAAGAACTAACCTATAGGCATGATATCTATATGAGAAAATGTAGAATTCAAGAAGTAACCTATAGGCAGGATATCTATATTAGAGTACAGAAACTCAGGAATAACCTATAGGCAGGATATCTATATGAGAGTGTAGAAATTCAGATATACACCTATAGGCAGGATATCTATCCTTTGCATACATAGTTATCCCTACCTTTTTCACTAGCCATCCCCAAGAGTTTATTATAAATGATTACAACCTAGAAAAATAAAAGAATACATCAGAAATTAAAAAGTCCGACCAATGAGAGCCTGATTCAGACTTCTTGTCTGAAATATGAAGTAAACCAACTCCAATAAGATCATGATCCGAAGCCTTTCTCTCATTTGGATGTGTCAGAGTTCCCTAAGAGTCTCATATGGACTCCGGGCAGTGCTCACATCCATATGTATCACTTGATTAAGACATAATGCAGTGTGAAAGGGCCAGCCCTTAAGTGTCCAATTCAGAGGGAACTCAAGGTCCCAAGGCAAGGCTCACAAGAGGGGGGTAGAGCTTAGGGACTAAGAGAGAGTGCAAGTGCAGAAATAGAGTGCCGAAAGGGGGAAAGGGAAAGGGAAACAATTGCAAATAAATACACATAGGGTGTAGGGGAAATAGGGAAGTTGAAAGAGGCAAGAGCAGGCTGTGGGCATACCCGGCAATAGGGAGTGCTAGTATGCCTATAAGCACGTTAAAACACACGGTTTAGAGATTGGGATCCCAAAGGATCCAATTTTAATTCATGGATAATAACTTATATGTTTCCATGTCCTAAACCATAGCTCAAACACATAAGGGGGTAAGGAGTAGGGATTCATAGCAGAAACAAACAGAAAGAGGTCACCATACTAATTTAAATATTGAACTTTACAGAAATAGTAAGTAGACATGGATACACAAACTATAAATAAACACATTGTTGTGATGCTGAAGCTTAAATCAGGACATACTAGTTTCAATGAAACATGTAGAAAAAACTAGTAGGTTTTGTAAACAGGCCACAGTGCAGACAAGAAGAGAGAATATTACTGGGTAAGTGTGAGTCAGAGAGAATGTGAGTTGTGTTGAGTTTGTGAAAGGTTCGTGCCTTTATAATGTGAAAATCAAGCAGAAATAAGGCAAGAAAGCAGTTAAGAAACTGAATATAAATTAAGAATCAATCACACAAGACTTCCTTTAATTATGGAATACAGAAACGGTAACAACTATTTGAGGAAAGAAATTAAGTAAGCACTTTGTGCAAAGTAGGCAATTAGGGGTAAATACATAGAAGTTTTATTTAAGTACAAAATTTTGGAATAGCGGTTGTACAATTAAGGTAAGAAAATCAATTAGTAGCCATTAAATAAGAGGTCAGAGATTTTGTATGAATGAACCAAGCTAGAAAAGCTGAGAAAGATTTTTAACTTAAGTCGAGTCACAGGGAAAATTAGAAAACAAGGAAAGAAAATCAATCAGACCTATTCAAAAGGGGGTCTGAACTAATCGCAAATTTGAAAGCCATTTTAGAGGGAAGTTCATCACATATAAAAAGAATACAAACATGTCAAGCATGAAAAAGATGTCGTGTCCTTGTAAAATCAGTAGGAAAATCCAGTGTAAAAGAGTTTAGAAGAGTTTAGCAAAAGTCAGAGTCATATGAAAGACAAGGATGTCCCAACTCAGTTCAGAGACTCAAAATTGGTCTGAAAGAGTTGGGGGTTTTGAAATAAAACCCTAGTTCAAGCAAATCATATAGCCAAACTTGGGAGAACCCCAAAATTCTAGGGTTTCCACCATTTATCGAGTACAAAGATGAGAGGGCAAGTAATTAAATCGAAACAAGTTCAGAGGTCTTAGAAAAGAATTGAAACTTCTAACACGTTTCTTTTAGCAACAAAAACTCATGAGAAACATTGTAGAAAAGTAAATGCAGAACACAGTAGAAGAGCTCAAAGAAAACAGAGTATAAGAAACTAATTCGAAACAAAATGGGAAAATTGATAAGAATAGTTAGAGAAGCATATTAAGACATTTTTTAGAAGAAGCTTAACGAGAACTCAGTAGGTAGAACTTAATTAAAAAACACTTAAGAACATAGCAAAGGAATATACAGTAGGACAAACACACAAGAATACAGTAGAAAAAGCATGCAAGAACATCATAGAAGAAGCATACAAGAACATGGTATAAGAAAATACAAGAACATAATAGAGGCAAATACACACAAAAAGAAAGTCAGAGAAACATTTAAACACTTTCAAAAAAACCCTAGATCAAAAAAGAAATGGTTTTGAAAGTAGTTTTTGAAAGAAAAGCCAGGAAAATCATTTAAAATATTAAGGAAAGCATGGATATGGAACAGATCTAAAGAGATCAGAAAAACATCAAAACTAGGGTTTTCAGAGGAACCCAAACGATGATTGGATCTAAGAAAAAGGAGTCGAGACAAAGCTTGGAAATAGACATAGCTTGTCGGAACAGGGCCAGAGATGGCCGTGGAACTCGAATCGACATAGGTCTGGACATAACCCTTCATGGTCGAGTCATAGAGCTTCATTTAACCAAATGTGATGAGCCATAAGTGGCTTGGTGGGTGGTGAAACCACCATGGTCCTAGGTTAGAGGGTGACCGAAGAAGAGGAACAGAATTTATCGGAGAGGAGGGGATAGGGAAGGTTCTAGAGAGAACCAGAGGTTAGAGAGATAGAGACAGGTGAGGGAAAAATGAGGGGTATTGGGGGTCGTTTGGTTTAATTTAGGTAGGTTCAATAGGGACCGTTGATCTCAATGATCAACGGTCCAGATTGGATGAGGTAGGTAGGTCGGGTAGGATAATTAGGGCCTGGGTCGGATAATCTGATTGGGCTGGGTAGTCGATTAGTCTTATTTGGGTTGGGGCTTGGGTTTAATTAGGCCAAATTAGAAAGCCAAATGTGGCTATAAGTTGAATAGCCTCTTTTTACCTTTTAATTTATAAAAAATAATAAATGAATTTCTGAAAATAAATTAAAAGTACTAAAATGACTTATAATATATAATTATCAATAAATATAAAATATCATTTTATAAATATGAGACGGATTTAAACTTGAAAATGGCCAATCTTGCAATTATGTAATTTTATCCTTAAAAATACCAAATAAATTTATAAAAAAAGTGTGTGAAAAATGCCTTAGCCATATTTTAGCACAAACATGAGAATCCAATAAATGAATCACCAAAAATGATAATTTCGGGGACTATCATTGTGTTTTTCTTGATAAAATAGGACAGTAAATTAATTTAAAAATCTTTAAAAGTTAAAGGAAAAATAATAGGACCTTGGGATTTATTTATATATGCCTATATAGGCTATTTTGAGGGTATTTTTCATATTTAAAAATATCGGGAAAAATTGGGTATCAACTGTTGCCCTTCTTTACCCGAGAATGATGAAAGAGTTGTTGGGTAAAGATATGATGACCGATTTTGACCGGATGAAGCGGCTTGAAGAGGTTTGGTTGTGCCCTGGCTTCTGAGGTGCCTACATATCCCTAGTCTTACAGGAATTAGGCCATACGTAGTTCGGGATCCGTCGGCGGAGTATGCCGATGGAGACCTTTCAAGAACGGACGCAATATTCAGGCTAAGGTATAATAGGGCTGCGGGAACTGGAGTGGAATCGCTCCTATCGAGATGGCCGTTGCTCGCCGGTTTACCTGTAAATAAGTAAATACGGGCATATATTGTAAATTTAAACATGATGCAAATTCCCGTCGGACCATGAATGTTGTCTTTGGACGGTTAGGATGACGTCCTCAGACCATAATATCCTGGGCCATGAAGCGTAAATAAAGGATTTACAAGCCATGAAATGATGCTCTTGAGGCTATAAGAAGGATGCCTCCGAACCATGATGCCTTTGAATAATGATATGCAAAATATTAAAAGGGGTCCTCAGGCCATGACATGGCGTTATCGGGCTAAGAAAATGTTGCCTCCGATCAATGATGCCTTCGGACAGATTGACAATCTTTCTTCCCATGAGATGCAGTGTTTGGAAATCTTTCAGCCCATGCAATGCAATAGGTGGCGATCTTTTAGCTATGCAAGCGTAAATAAAGTGGCGATCTTTCTGCCATGCAAGTGTAAATAAAGTGGCGATCTTTTAGCCGTGCAAGTGTAAATAAAGCGGTGATCTTTCAGCCATGAAAGTATGAATAAGGTGGCGATATTTTAGCCATGCGAATATAGAAAGTGGCGATCTTTCAACCATGCAATTATAAATAAAGCGGTGATCTTTTAGCCATGAAAATGCAGAAGGTGGCGATCTTTCAGCCATGTGAAAACAGAAGATGGAGACAGTGCTTAGTCTTGCAAGGCAGAATGGTAGCCTCATGCAATACAAGAAATGCAGATAGAGACAGTGCTTAGTCTCGGAAGGCAGAATGGTAGCCTTATGCAATGCAGGAGATACAGATAGAGACAATGCTTAGTCTAGGAAGGCAGAATGGTAGCCTTCTGCAATGCAGGAGATACAGATAGAGACAATGCTTAGTCTCAAAAATAAAAATGGTAGCCTTATGCAATAGAGGAAATGCGGATGGAGACATAGCTTAGTCTCGGAAGGCAGAGTGGTAGCCTTATGCAATGCAAAAATGCAGATAGAGACAGAGCTTAGTCTCGAAAGGTAGAATGGTAGCCTTATGCAGGAAGTAAAGAGGCAAATGATAATGGAGTTTTTCTTAGCTGATGGCAGGTTGCGACATTGTGACTGCTGGGGACATTGTGGCTGCTGGGGACACTGTTGTGTGTATATAGCAACTATGGGTAAGTGCAATGATTCTGAGAGTTGTATTTCTGAACAATGTTTATCTCGTGAGTGTATATCATCTCTGATGATTATGCAACTTGAATGCCTGCATCCAAAGAAAAGTCGTGAGTTTTATAGAAGGGGGGAGGTTAGTTCGTATCCCCACTGGCTCTGCTTGATCTGCTCGGCTCTGTTTCAGTGATATTGGGGTACCGTTGCTAAACAAAGAAAGTTTGGTAATAGACAAGCATGATTTAGTAAAAATATAGCATCAATACATAATCGAGAATAGTTTTCTTTAGATGAATCGACGACGGCGACGTGGTTCAAGACATTGCAACTTCTCTTGTTCCGGAATTTTGAGGGTCCTCCTCAAAATTCTGCCCCAGTTTACTGGGCTGCTGCTTCTGACAGCGGTTTGCGGTGACCGGCTAAACTTACTTTGGAATTTTGAGGGTCCTCCTCCAAATTTTGCCCCAGTTTCCAAATATGGGGAAATAATTTTTTTATTGAATTGTGACCGAACCTAGAGGGCTACCTACGTATCCCCTCTTGAATGGGAATCAGGTCAAGCATAGATCAATTACACCAGATGAGGAAATGTAAATAATCTAAGCATAGTATCACTTGACTACGTTTGAATTGATTAGTTTTGGACAGATTTCTCCATCCATTTCTGCAAGTATGAGTGCTCCTCCTGTCAGCACCCTGTGAACCATATACGGACCTTGCCAGTTGTGAGAGAATTTCCCTTTGGCTTTATCTTGATGTGGTAAGATCTTCTTCAACACCAACTGTCCTGGTGAAAATTGCCTTGGTTTAACCCTTTTGTTAAAAGCTTTAGACATTCTATTCTGATAGAGTTGTCTGTGACACACTGTGTTCATCCTCTTTCCATCGATAAGGCCAATTGTTCATAGCGATTCCTTATCCACTCTGCATCATTAAGTTCAGATTCTTGTATGATTTTTAAAGAAGGAATCTCTACCTCGGCTGGGATGACAGCCTCAGTACCATAAACCAACGTGTAGGGAATTGCCCAGTTGATGTGAAAAATGTAGTGTGGTATCCCAATAAAGAAAGAGGTAGCTTCTCGTGCCATTGTTTGTAGTTTTCTACTATCTTCCTTAGTATCTTCTTGATGTTTTTGTTGGCAGCTTCTATGGCTCTGTTCATCTGAGGTGTGTAGGCTGTGGAATTCTTGTGCTCAATTTTAAAAGTTTCACACATATCTTTCATTAGATCACTGTTGAGATTGGTGGCATTATCAGTAACAATGGACTCGGGAACTCCGAATCGGCAAACAATACGATCTTTGACAAAATTTGCAACGAATTTCTTGGTGACAACTTTGTAAGATGCAACCTCTATTTATTTTGTGATGTAATCAATGGCGACCATAATAAACCTGTGCCCCTTTGAAGTAGTGGGCTCGATCAGACCAATGACATCCATTCCCAGGCGGCGAACGACCACAGTAAGCTTGTTGTATTAAGCTCATTCGGCGTGTACTTGGCACTGGAAGCATTTGCAGACGTATTGGATGAAATTTGTCTCCATGGTCATCCAAAAGTAACCGTTCCTAAGTATCTTCTTCGTCCATCCAGACTGATGATTCCCCGTGAAACAATCTACAAATGATTGCAACTCGTGCTTGGTGCAATTGTCAATCAGGATGTATATGTTTGGTAAGGGGAAGTCATCTTTTGGACTGGTCCGGTTAAGATCCCAGTAGTCGACATAGACTCTGACCTTCCCATTCTTCTTAGGTACTGGATCAATGTTGGCTAACCATGTTGGATATTCTACTACCCTGAGAACTTGAGCTTTGACCTGCTTAATGACTTCTTCCTTGATTTTCAGACTCATATCAGGCTTAAACGTTTTGAGCTTCTACTTTACCGGTGGACATGTCGGATCAGCTAGTAGTTTGTGTGCCATAATAGACGTACTCAGACCAGTCATGTCATCGTACGACCAGGCGAATGTCCTCGTACTCCTTTAGGAATTCTGTGTATTCTTCCTTTTCTGATGGTGACAAATGAACGGTGATTCGTGTTTCTTTGACTTTATCTGCATCTCCTAGGTTAACAATCTCAGTTTCTTCCAAATTGGACTTAGGTCTGTTCTCAAAATTCTCAACTTCTTTAACAATCTCTTCCGGTATATCATCTTCCTCTAAATCTATGTCTGTTTGTTGCATTATCTTGTTGCATGTCACAATCATTGGTTCATCAAGATAAGTAATAGTAATACTGTATAAATAAAGAAATTAGAGAAAATAATAAGAGTAAGATTTATAAGGAAACCGAAATTCTTTGATTAATTCCATAACTATTTTGAACATTTAAAGCTCTTATTGCGAAAATTAAAGGTGCGAAAGGAAAGTCAATTAGTAAAAATAAAAGATAGTGCATGATGCTTTGTTCAGCCTTGCTACCCCGAGGCTTTCCGGGCTCTGTGGTTCTGATGGTCCAGTTATTAAGGCATGCTCCTCGACTTACGACCTGTATGGAAGGGACTTCCTCCCCCCCTCCTCGAAAATGGCATAATAATCCATATTATTGTCTTCCAGGAACAAATTCCTCACTGCTTCCAGTGCTTCCTCCTTTTTGACCCATAGATAATTTTTCAGCCGGTTGGAAAGTCTGCTCCAAGTGTGGTATTGGCTGCTCTAATAGATAGAAAAGGACTGCACCACGGTTGTGACCAGTGGTTGAACTCCTCCTAAGTATACTCATGTCCCAGTCCGCAGGTAGTGCCATATTTCTTGAGCTTGATGGGCTTAGCGATTCCTTGGAGGTTCTTGCCAGGTTCGTATCCACTCCAGTTTAGTATGCTTTCAATTTTGTTGTCCCACCACTTATCCTTGCCAACGTCGTTGACTCGATTGATGTGGTGATAGGTCTCCCTGCCTATCTTTCTTCTGCCTCCGATTGCTGGGATGGTCTGGCGACTGTATATGGGATTGCTACCGTTACCGTAGATGATCACCTCTTGGTGGTTCTACTCAAACTTCACTGCCTGATGTAGCATGGATACTACGGCCCCAACAACATGAATCCATGGTCGTCCCAACAACAAATTGTAAGATGCCAGCACGTCTATCACTTGAAAATCAACATCTAACCAAGCCCCGTTTGCAAATACCAGCCTATTTCCCCAATAGTGGACCATTAGGAACCGCCAAAAGCTTTGACGTTGATGGCCCCGTCCTTTATTTCATGCAGCCATTTTCCCAATGTCCTCAGTGTTACCAACGAACAAATCTTGAGACTGGACCCTCCATCAATCAGGATTCTGGTGATAAAATAATCTTTGCATTGCACGGTCATATGCAACGCCTTGTTGTGACTCAAACCTTCTAGTGGCAGCTCATCTTCATGAATTGTGACTTTCTAATACCTGTCCTACCACATTTGCCATCTCTCCTCTGGTGATGTTTCTTGGTACATATGCCTCACTCAGCACCTTTAACAAGGTATTCTTATATGCAACGGAATTTTGTAGCAAAGCTAGGATAGAGATTTGTGCCGGTGTTTTGTTCAGCT
Organism: Nicotiana glauca; assembly: GCA_026770625.1. Classification (NCBI taxonomy): domain Eukaryota; kingdom Viridiplantae; phylum Streptophyta; class Magnoliopsida; order Solanales; family Solanaceae; genus Nicotiana; species Nicotiana glauca. The sequence continues at coordinate 191,587 of MU771862.1, read as the reverse complement.
GATAAATGACTGAGTATTCCTTGGCTTGTATCTTTCTCCAGAGATCATCGGGCCCGATTTCAGTGATGGTTGGCTGACCAAAGGTCTGATTACTCGACTCGTCCAAATGTTCCGAGGTATAAACCTTACCAGTTCTTGTCATTCCCTGTGCCGCAACGGCTTCCCCGAACTTGGCCTTCCTTTTTCTTCTTTCCTCGGCTGTGTAGTCCCAAGGTATGACATTTGTATGGAATGGTGTTACGGCCGACATTGCCACCGGAATTGGCGTGGCTATCTTTACTCTGAACGAAGCATACACCTTAGATGGTAAAACTGCAACTTCGAAGGGTGTAGGTGCATTGGTGATGACATAAATTTGACCTCAATCGGTGTTTGTGTCTTTGCAAAGGATGGTGCTTCAAACTCAAGTGGCATGGACATATTTACCTCGGTGTCTCTAGAAGGCTGAACCTGGACTACAATCAGATTAAGGGTGATTACTGGCTTCTTTGGATCGTCCTCTTCTGTGATTAAATCGATCGATCCCTTAGGGTCCCAGTCATCCTCTATTTCAATCATGTGAACACCTCCGCCTTTGTGGTCTGGCAGAGGGTTATTGAGGACATTCGGAGAAGGCTCCTTTGCTACAATGATCTTATTATCGGTAAAAGTCTATATCTTATCTTTCAGAGAGCGGCATTCATCAATGGTATGCACACGATTTATTTGTATTGACCCACTGAGAAGGGTTTTCAAGGGTTATAACAGGGATAGGGGTGATATAACCAACATCTTTGAGCCTTTCGTACAGCTGGTCAATTGGTTCTTTCATGCCGGAATGGTATACACACAATTTATTTGTATTGACCCACTATGAAGGGTTTTCAGGGGTTATAGCAGGGATAGGGGTGACATAACCAACAACTTTGAGCCTTTTGTACAGTTGGTCAATCGGTTCATCATTGGCAGTATACTATTTTGGAGGCCTGCGGTTAAAATTTGGTCAAGGTCTAGGGAAGTTTTGACGTGTGGGAGGTTATTGATAGAAGGATGGTTCAGCATTTTAGGCTTGGTAGACATGTGCAGGTTGGGAATATCTTGGTGAGGTAGGTTGATATGTAAGAGGTGGAGATGATTGATAAGTGGGTGGTGGAGTTTGGTAAGAGGGTGATGATGCTTGGTAGTTCGGAATAGGTTGATATGTGAGTGGAGGTATTGGATAGGTTTGGAATTTGATAGGGGATTTTGTCCTTTATGCAACCATTACAGCACCTACGTCCCTTTTCTTGGACGTACCACCAGACTGTAGAGCCTTATTGGTTGCTTGCAAGGCTTCAAAGTTCGTAAGCATACCACTCTTGATGCCTTCCTCGATCCTTTCTCCTAGCTTGATGATGTCAGAAAATTTATGATTCTCGATCAGCATCAGTCTTTCATAGTATTGTAGGTCCTAAGCCCGGATGAAAAACTTGTTTATTTGTTCTTCCTCTAAAGTAGGTATGACCTTAGCAGCTTCTGATCTCGAATGAGTGGCATACTCACGGAATGTTTCTGTGGGTTTCTTCTTCAAATTTGTTCTTCAAATTTTCTGTGTTGAACCTGAACCTCTCCATAAAATCAGACACCATGCTTACCCAGTTCGACCACTTCCTCGGATCTTGCCTAATGTACCAAGATAAGGCGTCTCCCTTTAAGCTCCTCATGAAAAGCTTCATGTAGATTTTCTCATCTTTTCCTACTCCAACCAATTTGTCGCAGTATGTTCTCAAATGAACCCTTGGATCCCCAGTACCATCAAACATCTCGAACTTAGGAGGTTTGTACCCCTCGGGCAGTTCGACAATGGGTTGTATGCAAAGATATTTGTAGTTCAACCCTTCAATACCTTTGCTTCTTTTGACACCCTGAATTCGGCTAGTCAACTTCTTAAGCTCTTCAGCCAGTCTCCTGATGAGAGAGTCCTTATCATCGGACTCGGGTGTGTTTGAAATGGTTGGGTGGAGTGTAGCCTGGTTTCCACGTATATGAGGGTGTTATGATGAGTGTGGAAGTGGTCATTTGTGGAGTTCAAAGGTTCCGGGATGAGCAGTGGAGTACTGTTGGAAGTGTGGCAAGTATTGCAGTTGTGGTGAGAAGAGGGATGGTTTTGTGGTTTTAGGATATTCTGTGGAGGTGTGGGATTTTGAGCATTTGGGAAATTAACCTGTGGAGTGGTGAAGGAAAATGGCAGATTTACCAGATTCCGGACTTAATCAAGTTCCTCCTGAAATTTCAACAGCTTTTGTTCCAGTTGGGATGCGTTTTCCTTGGGGACCAGAGTACCATGAGTGACCTCTACCCGTTCAGTTGAGTTGTTCAAGTCTTCCAGTTTTCCTTTGTTTTTGTGTCTGATGGGACTTAGAGGAGGAGTAGGTGGAGAGCCCCTGGATCTCGTAAAATTTGATGATGTTTCCAGAGTTCACAAACTAACCTTTGGGGAGGGGAACAAACAAAAGTAAAAACAAAAGGTAACAAGTCAGTGAAGATCATAAAAAATGTTGTAATATTTAAACACATAGTGCAGAAAAATAAAGTGTGTCCTAAATTGGGGAATCTCTTTGTGCCCAAAGTAGGCCAAGCTACAAGTTGATTTGGAGAACTTAGAATGCTAAATGCCTCACTTTATTGATAAAAGTAGACGAATCCCAAAACGACACTAAATAATAGGAAATAAAAATGTCACTAGTGTCCATAGGCCTTATTACATTTCTCAAAGCAAAAGGAAAAACTCTTATCTATTTGGTCCCAGAAGGACTTTCCCCAGGTTGAATGCTCTCATTGATCAAATCCTCCAGCTCGCCGTTCACCAGTAAAAATGCCTTTGCCAGGGGCTCTCCTTCGTTTCCCTCAGAGTTCTGGCAGTTGGTGACTCTCTTTCTCATTTTCTTTCCATTTCCAGCAGTCTGTATTCCAGATATTCCAACTTTTTGCTAGCTTTGGCAGCTCTCTCTTTCCACTCATTGATTTGGTCATTTGATGGAAGACTCCTCCACCAGTCTAGCAATAGTGGGGGAGTGCTAATCATACCGAAATTGGGGACCTCGTGCCTTATTTTCTGCAAAATGAAAGGGTTAGACCCTACCCCCACCAGACTTGACTATTTAATACCAATAATTGTCGTAGAAGCATTCGGTTCTCCAAATAAATGCACAGAACGTGATGATGTCCGTTTGGATTTTAGGGAAACCCAGCGGACTTTAGACAAGGCTATCTTAAAGAGTCATTATGCAGACAACATAACTGACTCCACTAGGTTTGGCCATAATGCGTGCACAATTAAACAAAGTAAGGTTTCTGTGGGGTATTAGATTGGTACCCTTGAGCGGACAACTCAAGAGGGAAAGGCGCGGAACCATCGACTACACCTTTGATCAACTAGTTTTACCGCAAATATGCCTTTGCCAAATTTAGGGGGTGATAATATCGGAGGGAGGCAACCACTCATTATAAGCGTTGCTATGGTATTTTGTTTTGCACGAGTGGAATATGATTTTTAAAACATGCTTATGCAATAATTAAAACAAGTTGTCATGTATTTTCATGTTGTAAAAGCAATAATTACAACAATTCTTCATAATTTAAAATAGTAATAAAGGAAAGCAGTAAAATAAATAAAGGAAAGAAACAAAGAGACAAGTCAGTTTTGTAGTAGAAGAAGGAATTAAATACTTAAAGGAATTAAGCAAATAAAGACATATAAAGAAGCGAAAAGTCACAATAATAGCCTGAAATGGTAATAGCCTAAAAGAATTCCCCAGCAGAGTCACCATGCTGTCGCGCCCCTTTTTTCTTGCGAAATCGGGTTTATGACATTTGGGAGGACAACTCGTTCCCTTTTGGGAATTGGGTTTGAATTGAAGAGTCGCCACCTAATGATTTAAGTGCATTAGGACATTAAGAAGTGTTTGATTTGAATAACCATAGATTGGGTGAGGGCTTGAAATTATCCCAAGTGGAAGGTGTTAGGCACCCCTCAGGATCCACTGGTGTGGTTCCCGGCCAAACTATTACTATGACTTAAGTGCAAATAACACATAGGAAAATAAAACTTCAAGTAAGAGGGGATTTTCACATAATGGTTACAAACAAGCAAAGTTAGAAAGAACTAAAAGGAAACTGATTATTCTTATAGTATCAAAATTTGGAGAAGAAGCAAGAAACAAAGAAACAAAGTGAAGGGGGTCCTAGGTTTATAAATAATATGGATCAACCCACACAACATCCGGTAAAAACTACTCAGTGAGGGGATACACGTGATGTTATCGCGTGGTCATCATATCCATATCTACCCTTTCCCACCCCGTTAAGGTATTAAAGCACGGAATGGTCTCGTTTACTTATTGCATGCTACTACCTGCCCCAATCCTATCAGTCCCGGAAGCATTTAGTACTACTAATTGTAAACGGAAGGGATATTAGGCTTGTTTATAGTTTCAAAGGCAAAAACTCTTAGGCGACATACAAAAAACACGTATAGCAAGTTGGGGGAAGCACATAACAAGTAAAAGGCTCAGACATACCTCCTTTGACAGAGAAGCATAGAATTTAGAATGTCTTGCACATACTGTTTAGGGTCTGATTAAAATTTAAAGGTTGAGGCAGACTGATTTATTACATAGTTGAGATAAGAAGCCCGAATCAGGTCTGCCTGCTGGTCGTAGCTAATAAAAAACAGATTCATTTTAAAATTTTAGCCCTAAGGCTTGCCTAAGTGTTGCACGAGGGTTCTATAGGCATGATATCTACTGATTATAAAAACAATGAAGTAAATTTATTACATACTGGTTTAAGAAAAGGTTGTCAGTTATTAAAGAAAGGCAAGTTTTAGCAAGAGATCATAAGTTCTACAACCGATGGTACATCATTATTACTCGTTTTAGACTTATAAGTTAGTGAAGCAATTCAGACTTGATTAATAGCTCCTATAGGCATGATTTCTATGTGTTGTTGACTTTAAGCACTTTTATAGACATAGTAAAATGCAGAAACCCTATGAACATGATATCTAGGTACGGAATTTTGTTTAAATCCTATGAATAATGATATCTAATTGCATTTGACTATTCAAGACCTATAAACATGATTGCCTAATGAAGAATGTATATGCAAGATTCAAAAAGACCTGTAGGTATATTTTCTATATGCATATGCAGGATTCAAATTTCTAGGTAATTATAGACATGGTATCTATATGAGAGAATGCAGAATTCCTACAGACATGTTATCTATATAAGAAATGCAGAATTGAAGAAGTCTATAGGCAGGATATCTATATGAGAAAATGCAAAATTCAAGAAGTAACCTATAGGCAGGATATCTATATTATAGTGCAGAAACTTAGGAATAACCTATAGGCAGGATATCTATATGAGAGTGTAGAAATTCAGAAATACACCTATAGGCAGGATATCTATATGAGAGTGCAGAAATTCAGAAATACTCGTATAGGTAGGATATCTACCCTTTGCATACATAGTTATCCCTTCCCTTTTCACTAGTCATCTCCAAGAGTTTATTACAAATTATTATTGCCCAGAAAATAAAAGAATACATCAAAAATTCAAAAGTACAACCAAGGAGAGCCTGATTCAGACTTCCTGTCTGAAATATGAAGTAAACCAACTCCAATGAGATCATGATCCGAAGCCTTTCTCCTATTTGAATGTGTTAGAGTTCCCTAAAAGTCTCATGTAGACTCCGGGCAGCGGTCATATCCAATTGTATCACCAGATTAAGACATAGTGCAGTGTAGAAGGGCCAGCCCTCAAGTGTCCAAGTTCAGAGGGAACTCAAGGTCCCAAGGCAAGGCTCATAAGAGGGGGCAGAACTTAGGGACTAAGAGAGAGTGCAAGTGTCGAAATAGAGTGCTGAAAGGGGGAAAGGGAAAGGTAAAAAGTTTCAAATAAATACACATAGAGGTGCATGAGAAATAGGGAAGTTGAAAGAGGTAAGAGCAGGTTGTGGGCATACCTAGCAATAGGGAGTGCTAGTACGCCCATAAGTCTGTTATAACACATTGTTTAAAGGCTGGGATCCCAAAGGATCCAATTTAAATTCATGGACAATAACTTATATATTTCCATGTCATAAACAACACAGTGCAGACAAGAAGAGAGAATATTATTGTGTAAGTATGATTCTAGGAGACTGTAAACTGTGTTGAGTTTGTGAAAGGGTCGTACCTTTATAGTGTGAAAATCAGGCAAAAATAAGTCAAGAAAGCAGTTAAGGAACTGAATATCAATTAAGAATCAACCACACAAGACTTCCTTTAATTAAGAAATTCATAAATAGGTAAAAAATATTTGAGGAAAGAAATTAAATAAGCACTTTGTACAAAGTAGGTAATTAGGGGTAAATACATAGAAATTTTATTTAAGTATGGAATTTTGAAATACGCGGTTGTACAATTAAAGTAAGAAAATGAATTAGTAGCCAGTAAATAAAAGGTAAGAGATCTTATATGAATGAACCAAGTCAGAAAAGCAGAGAAAGGTTTTTAACTTAAGTCGAGTCACACGTAAGAAAATCAATTAGACCTATTCAAAAGGGGATCTGAACTAATCACAAATTCGAAAGCCATTTTAGAGGGAAGTTCATCACATATAAAGTGCATACAAACATGTTAAGCATAAAAGAAGACATCGTGTCATTGCAAAATCAGTAGAAAAATCTAGTGTAAAAGAGTTTAGATGAGTTTAGCAAAAGTCAAAGTCGTATGAAAGACAAGGATGTCCAAACTTAGTTCAGAGACTCGAAATAGGTCTGAAAGAGTTGGGGTTTTTGAAATAAAACCCTAGTTCAGGCAAATCACATAGCCAAACTTGGGAGAACCCCCAAATTCTAGGGTTTCCACCATTAATCGAGTGCAAAGATGAGAAGGCAAGTAATTAAATCGAAACAGGTTCAGAGGTCTAAGAAACGAATTAAACTTCTAACACGTTTCTTTCAGCAACAGAAACACATGAGAAACATGATAGAAAAGTAACATGTAGAACACAGTAAAATAGCTCAAAGAAAACAGAGTAGAAGAAACTAATTCGAAACATAATGGGAAAATTGATAAGAACAGTAGGAGAAGCATATTAAGACGTTTTTTAGAAGAAGCTTAACCAGAACTCAGTAGGTGGAACTTAATAAGAAACACTTAAGAACATAGTAAAGGAAGATATAGTAGGAGAAACACACAACAATACAGTAGTGGAAAATACAGTAGAAAAAGCATGCAAGAACACAGAGAAGAAGCATACATGAACATGGTAGAAGAAAATACAAGAACACAGTAGAGGCAAATGCACCCAAAAAGAATGTCAGAGAAACATTTAAACACTTTCAGAAAAACCCTAGATCAGAAAGAAATGCTTTTGAAAGTAGTTTTTGAAAGAAAAGCCAGCGAAATCGTTTAAAATCATAAGGAAATCATGGATATTGAACAGTTCTAAAAAGATCCAAAAAACTCAAAACTAGGGTTTTTAGAGAAATCCAAACAACGAGAAAGGCTTGGATCTAAGCAAAGGGAGTCGAGACCAGGCTTCGAAATAGACATAGCTTGTCGGAACGGGGTCGGAGATGGCCGTGAAACTCGAATCGATAGAGGTCTGGACATAAGCCTTCATGGTCGAGTCATGGAGCTGCAGTTAACCAAACGTGAGGATCTATAGGTGGCTTGGTGGGTGGTGAAACCACCATGGTTCTAGGTCAGAGGGTAACCGTAGAAGATGAACAAAATTCATCGGAGAGGAGGGGATGGGGAAGGTTCTAGAGAGAACTAGAGGTTAGAGAGATAGAGATGAGTGAGGGAAAAATGAGGGGTATTGGGGGTCGTTTGATTTGATTTAGGTAGGTTAAACGAGGATCGTTGATCTCAATGATCAAGATTCAGATTGGATGGAGTAGGTGGGTCGGGTAGGATAATTGGAGCTTGAGTCGGGTAATCTGATTGAGCTGGGTATTGGATTGGTCTAATTTGGGTTGGGGCTTGGGTTTAATTAGGCCAAATTAGAAAGCCAAATGTGGCTATAAGTTGAATAGCCTCTTTTTACCTTTTAATTTATAAAAAATAATAAATGAATTTATGAAAACAAATTAAGAGTACTAAAATGACTTATAATATATAATTATCAATTAAAAACATAAAATCTCATTTTATAAATATGAGACAGATTTAAACTTGAAAATGGCGAATCTTGCAATTATGCAATTTTATCCTTAAAAATTCCAAATAAAATTATAAAAAAATATATGAAAAATGCCTTAGCCATAATAAATGAATCACAAAAAATGATAATTTTGGGGACCATCATTGTGTTTTTCTTGATAAAATAGGGCAGTAAATTGATTTAAAAATCTTTTAAAAATTAAGGAAAAATAATAGGACCTTGGGATGTACTTATATATACCTATATAGGGTATTTTGCATATTTAAAAATACAGGGAAAAATTGGGTATTAACAGGGAGGGAACCCTTACTGACTCTCCCCGCATCGTTGTTGCATAATGTTCTGGAGTCATAACATATTTGTAGGATTTAATAAATGCAATCTCATCAATTTGGGCCAGGTTGTCAAGAATTCTCTCTCTACTAGTGCTGATACTTGCTGATATATTAGCTCTCTGGCTTACCATAATTTTTTCTAATTGAAAGCATCTTTATATCATTAGCAAAAATAAGTCTTAGCTCAAACTCTTATAACTCAGCTCTATAGCACGATTTGGATTCGAAATAAGGGTAACATAGTCCTAAATGCCTTGTAGCTTAGTGTTTATATAATGTGGTACACAATACATATATAAATAAGGCTTTACTAGACATGACTTGTAGACTCCCTAGGATGAAACTTCTCTGATACCAAGTTTGGCACGCCCCGAATCTAACGAGGTATGGCTGGCACTTAGTGCCACACTTGGCTCGAGCGTACCACTCTATAACTGAAAATTCTGGAAGGGTAACCCTCAACTTAGGCCGATGAGGTCATATTCTGAATCATATGAAAATATCAACTCTTTTTTCTGAGGGGTAAGCATACCCAAAAATTCATATACATATATATAACTATAGAGGCTGACGAGGTCGCCATGAACATCTACTGATATACAAACTATACAGGACTCGTCTACAAGCCTCTAGAGATAACTGAATTGTACCATGGTCAGAATAGGGCCTCGACCTACCCATAAAACCTATATATATACAATGGACTACAAGGTCTAGACCTAGCAACTTCGAGGAAGTGGAGCTTACCAACTAAGCTGATGTTTGAATCTGTCTGCTGGGAGGGTCTGTCCAACTGTCGATGAGGACCTGCAGGCATGAAATGTAGCACCCCCGGCAAAAGGGACGTCAGTACGAAATAATGTACTGAGTATGTAAGGCAACAAGATAACTGAAAGTTGAAACTGAAATGATAATATAATAACTGAATGTAACTGGGAGTCAAAGATAATCTGAAGATATGCTCACATACTGATACTGACTCAACTCTCTCAATATAGTATGTAAAATAGTTGTCCGGCCCTATAAGGCTTAGTATTTGTAATGGCTCGGCCGTAGTAGGCTCGCTCATAGGCGTTCAGCCACACTAGGCTCTGTATCTAGCCATTCTAGGCTCGATCATAGGTGCTCGGCCACAGTAGGCTCGGTATATAACTTACTATTTGATCAGAGGTTGCCCAATAGGGGCCTGCCCATCGATTATAGCTCGATGGTGGTGAAATTACTGTAGTACTACCCAATAGGGGCCTGCCCACCGATTATAGCTCGATGGTGGTCAAAAAATGTTGTAATACTGTATATATATCGACTCTCTGCTCTCTTGGCTGACATAAGACAAAACTAAACTGAATATAAAGTCCTGAAAAGGGAGAATACTGTAACTTATGAGACTAGGATAGTGTATATAAATTCAGGAGTATGAACTTCTCTTTATGTCTTGTTGTCAAACACATGTGGTTACTAGATCATGCCAAATGAAAGAAAGTATTAGCCTTAACATACCTTATCAAAATCTTTGAAATCACCAAGTTGAACTCGCCTCTTTGCACCTTAATCTACAACAATGAAAATAATACTATCCTTAAGTTACGAAAGGTACAACTATCGCACAACAAACGACAAGTTTAGTTTGTATAAAAATGGGCAACATCTCCCCTATAATCCTAACTTCTTCCAAATTCAAGATAATACGAACGCCATAGGAACACAAAAATATCAACATATATACATTATTTTATAACCTTATATACACCACAAAATACTACAAAATAGCCCAACACACCCCAATCTCTTCATATACAAAACGACCACCGTAGTAGTGTCAAACAGCTCGAAAATGTTACAATGAATGACCAGCCCTCCACCCTGAATATATGTGGTATTCCTACACATAGTAAAATACGCAGCCCAACAGCAACACAAATCCACAAAACAGTTCGCTACAAGTGAATGACTCGAACTCACGGCTTCCGATCACCGTCCCGTGAGTTCTTACAACTATAGAACGACTTACCATGAATTTTCAGTATAAAAAATGGATGAAAGAGACAATTAAACATACCTTATTTGTTGGATAGCTCAGCTCCTATCTTGTTTCTTCAAACTCTAGGTTTTACCCCCAATTAGACTTTGAAAGGGAGAGAAAATCAATCAGGGTTTGTGGGTAATTTTTGGGAGGAAGTTTGCAGGGGTTTAGGTCTGGTTATTTGTGATATATAATGAGGTTTATCTTGCAGGATATAAGACCTTAAATGTTCTCTTTGGATGACACGAAATTTCCTGTTTTTGGGCTCTCATTTAACCAAGTAGGTGGCACACCTACTTGTCACCTAGCAGCCTGCGCGGTCTCGCAAAACAGCATATAGCTCTCTACTCTGATGTCGTATTGATAAAAGGTTTAATGAGTTAGAAAATAGACTCATAGAGATTCAATTTTATGGGTAGAACACACCATAACTCTGAGTATATTGGGAGAAAATTGCAGTTACATTTGACCTAAGTTTCAGCATATTGGTAAATGTAACTTGTGATGATCTTTGCCATCTTTTGTTCCACACCTCGTTTGACCTCAAAACATAAAACACGACTATTATACGAGTGAAATAACTCATAACATAACCTCCATATCATGTTAAGAACCCTAGTCTCACCCAAAAGTATATGTTATAACATTCCCAACTTGTTGATTTTCCACGAAACATTATTTTCTTGAATTCCTTAGCTTCTACCTTCCAACCCTCTTTGTACTTGTTGTTCATGAACTTCAATATATGTAACATCTGAGGTAACATGATAACTTACTTTATATACATCGAAAGATGATCTCACTTTTGGTTTTACATCAATTGACTTAACACGTACTCTTATATACGAAAACATAAGGTGTAACACTCTCTTTCAAAAATTGCCCAATTTGGAGTTCGGAAGAAAAGTTATGAAATTTTTGTTAAATCTCGTATGTTCTATTACTATTTAAAAATCACTGGGTAGACCTTCATCGCATTCGCGATGGATCAGGCCCAATAAACCATCAAGTTCGCGATACAAGGCTCGCATTCGCTGAGCTTCAGCCCCTAGAGCTTTCGCGTTCGCATTCGTGTGGACGCGTTCGCGTAGGGTAAAATCCCTCTCCCCCTGCCCAGGCCCAGAAGCCTTCGCATTAGCAATACCAGGCCCGCGTTAGTGAAGGGAAACACCCCCAAACCTTCGTGTTCACGTCCTGTGTCTCTTGTTCCCATAGACAGAAGTTTCCTTCAGCCTGACTTACCCTTTGCGAAGAACAACACACCAGAGCACCAAAAACTGAAAACCTGCATTTTTTTTCCAAGTTTAAAACCTTTTGAAACCTATCTGAAACTCATTCGAGCCCTCGGGGCTCCAAACCAAACATGCATACTGACTCAAAAACGTCATTTGAACTTATCCGTGCGATCAAATTGCAAAAATAACCTCTCAAACAATAAGAAAAATCTCAAAACTTTCAAAATATCTATTTTCCCAACTACGTGTACGAATCACCTCAAATGACTTTCGTTTCTTACCAAATTTCACAGACTCATCTTAATTCATATATAAGGCCTGTACCAGTCTACGGAACAAAAATACGAGCCCGATACCATCAAGTTTTAAACACATTTCATTTCCAAAAACTCATAAATATTCCAAAAAACAATTTTCTTTAAAAATTTATTTCTCGGGCGTGGGACCTCGGAATTCGATTCCGGGCACACGCCCAAGTCCCTTATTTTTTCACGGACCCTCCGGTACCATCAAATCACGGGTCCGGGTCCGTTTACGCAAAATATTATCCAAAGTCAACTTAAATTCATTTTAAGGTCAAAATTCATCATTTTTCACAGATTTTCACATATTGGCTTTTCGGCTATGTGCCCGGACTGCGCAAGCAAATCAAGGTGATGTAGAAAGAGGGTTTTAAGGATTCAAAACACAAAATTTGTTTTTAAAACAAGTGATGAACTTTTGGGTCATCACATTCTCCACCTCTAAAACTACCGTTCGTCCTCGAACGAACAAAAGAAGAAAGTACCTAAGTCGGATAAAAGATGGGGATAACGGCTCTACATATCGGACTCAGACTCACAGGTCGATGCCTCAGTAGGATGACATCTCCACTGAACATGAACATAAGGAAAACTCCTTGATCTCAGCTGATGAACCTGCTGGTATAGAATAGTTATCGGGTCCTCCTCATAAGACAAGTCCTTGTCCAACTGGACTGTGCTGAAATCTAACATGTGGGATGGATCACCGTGATACTTCTAAAGCGTGGACACATAAAACACTGGATGCACGACTGATAAGCTCGGCGGCAATGCAAGTCTATAAGCCACCTCTCTCACTCGATCAAGAATCTCAAACAAGGCAATGAACCTAGGGATGAGCTTGCCCTTCTTCCTAAATCTCATCACGCCCTTCAGATGAATAGAGTAACAGGAACTATGAGCCTCCTCTAAAATCAACTCCTGGAGCCCATCCACATTAGACATACAAACTCGACCCTACAGCATCAAAACTCCATCATCTCCTAATGTAACCTGCTTGGCACCTCCGTGCTGTACCGTGTCTCTAAGGACACACAAATGAGGATCATCGAAATGCCGATCTCGGATGCGCTTCAACAGACAGCTGGGCTCTGAAACATCCAACCTCATGAACTAATTGACCAAAGACTGAACATCTAAAGCAAGTGGTCTCTCACCAAATGGAATTTAAGAAAGACTGCCCATACTGGCTGACATCCTACTCAAAGCATCGACCACCGCATTGGCTTTTCCCGGATGGTGTAAGATGGCGATATCATAGTATTTCAACAGCTCCAACCACCTTCACTACCTCAAGTTTATCTCCTTCTGCTTGAACAAGTACTGCAGACTCTTTTGATCCGTGAACACCTCACATGCCACGCCATACATATAATACCTCCAAATCTTCAACGCGTGAACAATGGCTGCTAGCTCCAAATCATGAACCGGATAGTTCTTCTCATGAATCTTTAACTGCCACAAAGCATAAGCAATGACCTTGCCATCCTGCATCAACACCACACTGAGTCCTATACGAGATTCATAATAATAAACTGTATATGGCCCTGAACCAGTGGGCAGAACCAACACTAGAAAAGTAGATAAAGCTGTCTTGAGCTTTTGAAAGCTCGCCTCCCACCCTGAACTGGGCACCCTTTTGGGTCAACACGGTCATGAAGGATGCAATAGACAAAAACCCTACCAAACCGACGATAATAGCCTACTAACACCAAGAAAATCCAGATCTCTTTAGCCGATGCTGGTCTAGGCCAGTTCTTGACTGCCTCTATCTTCTTCGGATCAACCTGAATACCCTCTGCTGATACAACATGACCCAAGAATGCAACTGAACTCAACCAAAACTCACACTTCGAAAACTTTGCATATAATTGACTATCCCTCAGAGTCTGAAGAACCACTCTAAGATGCTGTTTGTGCTCTTCCCGGCTGCGGGAATAGATCATAATATCATCAATGAATACTATCACGAACGAATCCAAGTAAGGCTCTCGGTTCATCAAATCTATAAAAGCTACTGGTGCATTTGTCAACCCGAATGACATCACCAAGAACTCATAATGCCCGTACCGAGTGCAAAAAGCTATGTTAGGGACATCAGATGCCCTAATCCTCAACCGATGGTAGCCCTGAAGCTGATCAAACAAATCATCAATCCTCGGAAATATATATTTATTCTTGATTGTAACCTTGTTCAACTATCGCTAATCTATACACATTTGCATCGATCTATCCTTCTTCATAACAAACAACACCCGACGCACCCCAAGGCGAAACAATAGGTCTAATGAAACCTTTTTCAAGCAAGTCTTGTAACTACTCCTTCAACTCTTTCAACTTAGTCGGGTCCATACGATACGACGGAATGGAAATGGCTGAGTGCCCGAAGTCAAATCGATGTAAAAGTCAATATCCCTATCGGGTGGCATACCCGACAGATTTGAAGGAAATACCTTAGGAAACTCATGAACAAGTGGCACAATATCAATAGAAGGAACCTCGGCACTAGAATCACGAACATATGCCAAATAGGCCAAACACCCCTTCTCGACCATAAGCTGAGCCTTCACATATGAGATAACACTACAGGTAGAATGACCAAGAGTCCCTCTGCACTTTAAACGAGGCAACCCCGGTAAGACTAAGGTCACGGTCTTGGCATGACAGTCCAAGATATCATGGTAAGGTGATAACTAGTCCATTCCTAATATGACATCAAAATCAACCATGTCAAGAAATAACAAATCTACACGAGTCTCAAAACTCCCAATCATGACTATACAATAATGATAGACTCGATCTACCACAATAGAATCACCCATCAATATAGACACATATACAGGGGAACTCCAGAAATTACTAGGCATGACCGGATACGGTGTAAACTAAGATAACACAAAGGAGTATGTAGATCCTGGACAAAATAGAACTAAAGCATCTCTACTACAAACCAGAACATCATCTGTGATAACTAAATCAGAAGCCTTAGCCTCAGGCCTGGCTGGAAGAACATAACATCGGGGCTGGGCCCCACCACTCTAAAATACATCTCTGCGATGGCCCGCTGCTGGTTGGCCTCCACCTCTAGCGGCCTGACCTCCACCCCTAGTTGGTTGAAAAGGCCTAAGAGGATGGCCTCTACAAGAAAAATATCTGCCTCTAGACGAGGCGCCACCGAATCTACCTGAATGATGAGGTCTCTTTTCAAACCCATGACCACCTCCCTATGATAAAACCATCTCAACTCTCCTGACCACATTGGCCGCCTCCTGAAAGGAAATCTCACTCCTTATCTCCGTAGCCATGTGAAGTCGAATAGGCTGAATGAGCCCCTCAATGAACCTCCCCTCTCTCTCTCTCTATCAATGGAAAGTATAAGAAGAGCATGACGGGCCAAATCAATAAACATAGTCTCGTACTGAGTTACAGTCATACAACCCTACAGGAGACGCTCAAACTGCCTCCGATAACTCTTCCTCTAAGTGATAGAAAGAAACTTCTCCAAAACCAACTGAGAAAAATGTTCCCAAGTCAAAGCTAGTGACCCAACTGGCCTAGCCAAACAATAATCTCTCCACTAAGCCTTGGTGGATCCAAACAAACGAAAAGCAGCAAAGTCGACTCCATTGGTCTCTACAATTCCCATGTTCCTAAGAACCCCATGATAACTGTCAAAATAATCCTGTGGATCCTTAGAAGATGTACCATTAAGAGTGGTAGTGAAGAGCTTGGTGAAACCTATCCAACCTCCACAAAGTCTCCGAAGACGTAGCTGATCCATTACCGGTCTGTGCGGCTGCTCGGATGAAGAAGCGATACGTGACCTTGCCATTCGCAAAAGAACAAGAGTAGAGGTTTCAATTTAGCATTGAGAGAATAAAATCACACTATAGGAAAGAATATATGTGAAGTTTTTCCTAACTCTATAGCCTCTGCGGATAAATACAGACGTCTCCCTACCGATCCCTCAGACTCTACTAAGCTTTTTTGTGAGTTGTGAGACCTATGTAACCTAGAGCTCTAATACCAACTCATCACAACCCGGTTTACCCACCCTCGGGAGTCGTGATGGCACCTACTAGTGAAAGCTAGACAAGCCAACCAATTGAATTATTTACCTTGTTTCTGTTCCAACTCCGTTAACAATTAAGAACTAAAAGTTAATAATCAACAAAATTTAATAAGTGGAAGATCTAATTTCAAGTTTGAATAACACTACTAATACCATTCCATAACAAATCTACCCAAGACTAGTGTCACAACTTCACAGACTATCTAAGAGTACTACAATTCAAGGTCTGAAAGAAATAATACAACTCTGTCTCTGGGAATACAAAAGAAACAGGAATAATAGATGGAAGGAGACGCCAACGCCTGCAGACGCCTGTAGGACTATCTCGGGTTGCCTGATGAACACGAAGCAACAATCTCACTGCGGTCCATAATCTACTACAATAGGATCTGCACAAAAGTGTGCAGAGTTTAGTATCAGCACAACTGACCCCATATTCTGGTAAGTGCCTAGCCTAACCTCGGTGAAGTAGTGACGAGTCTAGGACTAGACTAACAAATAAACCTGTGCAGTTAAGTCATATACAACGGAAATAGAAGCAGATAATTACAATTAAAGTTGGGCGGTGGAAACATGTTGCGGGGAGTAACAGATAACGACAGAACAACAATAGAGAAATGTAAGGAACTCCATAAATCAACTACCAGCAAAGATAAGGAAATAAGAAGAACAAATACACATGTAATATCGTTGCAGGCGTCTCATATAGTGCCATTGCAGGCGTGCAACCCGCTCCCATTTCATATATTACTGTTGCAGGCGTGCAACCCGATCCCATTTCATATAGTACCGTTGCAGGCATGCAAGCCACTCCCATTTCATATATTTCCTTTGCAGGCGTGCAACCCGCTCCCATTTCATATATTACCGTTGCAGGCGCGCAACCCGCTCCCATTTCATATATTACCGTTGCAGGCGTGCAACCCGCTCCCATTTCATATGTTATCGTTGTAGGCATGCAACCCGATCCTATTTCATATATTACCGTTGCAGGCGTGCAATGCTCCTATTTCATACATTACCGTTACAGGCGTGCAACCCACTCCAGTTTCATATATTACCATTGCAGGCGTGAAACCCGCTCCCACCTCATATATTACCATTGCAGGCGTGCAACCTGCTCCCATTTCATATTTTGACACCAACCATAAAAGAATCTCAGTAAGGAAACAATAATATAATAATAGCATCCTGACAAGGGGACAATGACAACGTCGTCCCGGAAAGGGATCAATAATATAATAACAAAATCTCGGCAAGGGAATAGTAATGTAACATCAACATCCCGGCAAGGGAACAATAATATAACACCAACATCCTAGCAAGGGAACAATAATGATTATCCTCAAATGAAGCATGAATAAACCACATCAGAGTCATAACAATTACAATATAAGACTTATGGGCATGCTTGACCCTGACGTATATATACTCGTCACCATGCCTATACGTCGTACTCCATAGTTAACACATAGCAATTAAGACAGAACTCCTAATCCCTCAAGCTAAGGTTATACCAAACACTTACCTCGAACTTCTACGGCCAACTCAAGCCTCAAACACCGCATTTCCTTTTGAATTTGGCTCCAAATCAATTGTATCTTGACATTATCGACTTAATAACATCAATAAATGCTAAATAGTCCAATTCCAATGCTTAATTATTGATTTCCTATAATTCTTCCCAAAAAGTCAAAAATCGACCCCGGGCCCGCTTGGTCAAAATACAAGGTTCAGACCAACACCTATTCACCCACGAGCCTGAATATGTAATTAGTTCCAAAATACGACCCCAAAAAGGAGGTCTAAATCCCAATTATACAAAAGCCCTAACGCTATCCGAATCCCTAATTTTCTACCCTTAAGAACATGATTTAGGCCTAGAAATCTAATTATGTTAATGGAACTTGAAAAAAATGAGTCTAAGATTACATACATATGGATTTGTGGTGAAGCTCTCTTTCAAAAATAGCCCAATTTGGAGTTTGGAAGAAGAAGTTATGAAATTTTTGTTAAATCCTGTATATTCTGTTACTGCTCAAAAATCACTGGGCAGACCTTCATCGCATTCGCGATGGGTCTGTCGCGTTCGCGATGGGTTAGGCCCAATAAACCATCGCGTTCACGATACAAGGCTCGCGTTCGTGGAGATTCAGCCCCTAGAGCGTTCGTGTGGACACGTTCGTGTAGGGTAAAATCCCTCTCCCCCTGCTCAACTCCAAAAGCCTTCGCGTTCGCGATACCATGCCCGCGTTAGCAAGGGGAAACACCCCCAAACCTTCGCGTTCGCGTCCTGTGTCTTGCATTCACGTAGAAGGTAGTTTCCTTAAGCCTGACTTACCCTTCGCGTTCGCGAGAGTCCTTCCGCGAATTCGAAGAACAACACACCAGAACAGCAGAAACTGAAAAGCTACAATTTTTTTCCAAGTATAAAACATTCCGAAACCTATCCGAAACTCACCCGAGCCCTGGGGGCTCGAGTCCAAACATAAATACTAACTCAAAAACATAATATGCACTTATTCTTGCTTTCAAATTGACAATATAACCTTTTAAATAACACATTTAGCATAGGAATCTAAGAAAAATCTCAAAACTTTCAAAGTATCAATTTTCACACCTACGGGTCTGAATCATCTCGAACGACTTCCGTTTCTTATAAAATTTCACAAACTCATCTTAATTTATATATAAGACTTGTACCGGGCTCCGAAAATAAAATACGGGCCTGATACCATCAAGTTTTAAACATATTTCATTTCTTAAAACTCATAAAAATTCCAAAAAACAATTTTTTTAAAATTTCATGTCTCAGACTTGGGACCTCGGAATTCGATTTTGGGAACACGCCCAAGTCCCATACTTTTGCGTGGACCCTCTGGGATCGTAAATCACGGGTCCGGGGTGGATTTACCCAAAATGCTGACTGAAGTCAACTTAAATTAATTTTTATCAAACTTCATCATTTTTCATAGATTTTCAGATATTGGCTTTCCGGCTACGCACCGGATTACCCACATACATCGAGGTGATGCGGAAAGAGGTTTTTAAGGCCTCAGAACACATAATTTATTTTTAAAATAAGTGATGACCTTTTGGGCCATCACACTTGGGGCAACACTTATATGTATTAGTAAATTGATTCATCGTCTTATAACTTTCTTGGATGCATCGTTGAAAATTAAAAACAAAACTTTTGACCTATATCTATTAATATTAAACATAAAACGTCTCGACCAATATCAATTAATATATGTCATGCATTATTAGTGATGAATGAATGGAAAATAGAAGAATTAATACTATATATATATATATATATATATATATATATATATATATATATAAGTTATTAGTATTAATTAAACGACTTAAACTAATAGGTCAAACATGGTCAAACTTTAAATTTGAATCGCATTAATATTTACTATCTAAATAATATAAATGCAATCAGTTAACTCTTTTGTAATACAAATAATAAATACACTAACATATACTATACACATGCTATATATGTAATTAAAGTAGCACAACAAAGTGTGTGTGTTATATATATACACACAATAACACATATATAACAGGCTATATATATAGTTAATGTATTACAATGAAATATCTGTGTGCATATATATATATAGGTATAGCCGTATATATAAGAACATGAAGCGCTAGGAACACAAGGGTCAAGTTCTTTTAGTAATACATCACGTGTGAAGATCCTAATTAGTATATATAATTTGTCATCGAATATATCTATTTGTAAATTGATTCATCGACTTATAACTTATTTAGATGCATCGATGAATATTAAAAACAAAACGCTTCACCTATATCGATTAATATAAAAAATAAGACGTCTCGACCTAAAATAGAATAATATTATATTGGCTTATCAATTGATAAATTATTCGTACGTAGTAATATATAAGATTTATCATCAATCACAATATAATGTACATATATTTTTGTGAAATTACTCATATACCTAAATATAACGTAGTAAATTTATTTAGATAGATGCTATTATAATCTATTAAAAATAATTACCTAGTCAATATAATTTTGTGTAAAGATTATGCTTATAGTTTCTAGTTATTTATAATAATTGTATAGTTAAATAAAATAAATATTTATAGTTAATAATTGTCACAAAACCGGTTCGCCCTCCGTGAACCATCATGACGGTACCTAGTCTCTACGACTATGTAAGCTTAACAATTCGAAAAATAAATAAATTGCGGAAGAAATAGTTAAAAGCTGAAATAATGAAATGAAACAGTGTTTAAGATGCCGCTCGGCATATACAATATCAACTCTCGAAACTAACAATATTTATCAAAATCGGAACCTCATGAAACACAAGCTTTTGAATGTCTACAAGTATCTAACTCCAGAATGTCTAACAAAGAAAAGTACAGAAGGGCTAATACTTAAAGAGGGAATAAAAAGGGACACTTCGGTCTGCGGACGCAGCAGATATACCTCGGAGTCTCTAGAAGCATCTCGCCTCAAGCTTGATAAGACTGAGTGGAAGTACCTGGATCTGCATATGAAAAATATGCACATAAGGGGCATGAGTACACCACAACGGTACTCAGTAAGTGCCAACCCTAACCTCGGTTGGTTTGTGACGAGAAAGGTCAGGGCCTTACTGAGGTTAAATAAAAAATAAGAACACTATAGGATAAAACAGTATAATCAAGTGCAACAGTAAGAAATAACATAAGATATAAGGTACAATACAGTTATAACAGTAACAAAGAAGTCACATGAAGGAATACAACTTAACACAGAGGTAACAACCGGGGGACCTCCAAGAATATCATCTTGCAGTCCTAAATATAACTATCCTGTGAATCTCTCGAGATACCGTCTGTGAGTACGTAATTTTTAGCCAATGTGAAATACTCCTACAAATTAAATAAATAAATTTTTTCCAATTTTTGTAATTTTATAGGATTTTGTAAGAATTTGTATTAATTGTTTACACTTTGTGCACGTTTGAGTTTTATTAAAATCATGAAAAATACAACAAATACCATTGCACTTAGGTTGTGTTTTGTATTTTTAGGATTAATTAGTTAATCATTTGTGTTATTAAAAAAGGAAAATCAGAAAAATGGCCCATTTTATATTTTTACCTTTTAATTGATAGATTTTTTATTTTCTTTTTGATTTAGGATTTTGGAATTTTATAAATTTTAGGAAAATGGTTAGTCTAAAAATTTAGATTAATTTTGGTTTTTTATTTTAGGTTTTTGATTAAAGAAAAAGAAAAGAAAAAGAGAAAACAAAAAAAAGGAAAGGGAAATTGGATAGAAAGAGGTTTGTGTTAATTTTATTTGGGCCAAATAATTCTGAAGCCCAAACACTTTACCCCAAAACAACCCTCAAACCTTCTCCGATCCAGTCCCAAATCAAAACACCCGGTCCAGCTTCCCCACTAAAGCCAAATGATGTTGTTCGTTAATCTGAAAATCCCATTCGTTGATCTTTTTTGATTAATCGAATGGGAACTGGCCTATGTCACAGTATAAGACTGTCCTAACCAATACACCCCCCTATTTGAACCCCTCATTCCATCTTCACCCAAACCCTCGCTAACCTCGCCACCTTGTAAATCCCTCACCTCTTTCAACCATCGGCCAGCGGCGCAAACCCCAATCGACCCCCCAAGTTCATATCCTATAGCCATCGGTCTGTGCTGACCCAAAAGGTCATCACTTATTTTTAAATTAAATTCTGTGTTTTAAGGCCTTAAAAAACCTCTTTCAGCACCACCTCAATTTGCGTGCGCATTCCGAGCGCGTAGCTGGAAAGTCAAGGTGTGAAAATAATAAAATTTGGCTTTAAAATGAATTAAGTTGACTTCGGTCAATATTTTGGGTAAACGGACCCGGATCGGTAATTTGATAGTTCCGGAGGATCTGTAAGAAAATATAGGACTTGATCGTATGCGCGGAATCGAATTCCGAGGTCCGAAGCCCGAGAAATAAATTTTTGAAAGAAATTGTTTTTTGAAAAATATAAAGGTTTTTGAAAATGAAATGTTATGTGAAACGTATGGTATCGGGCCTGCATTATGGTTCCGGAGCACGGTACAGGTTCAATATGATTTATATGTGTTGTCGGTAAAGTTTGGTAAGAAACGAAATCCATACGACGTGATTCAGACCTTAATTGCAAAATTTGACATTTAAGAAGTTTTGGAAAATTTCATTGATCTTGAGGTTTAATTCGATGTTCACGATGTTATTTTGGTGATTTGATTACACGAATACGTCCGTAGGATATTTTTGAGGTTGTGTGTATGTTTTGTTTGGATCCTCAAGGACTCGGGTAAGTTTTGAATAGGCCACGGGGTGAATTTTTAGACTTAGAAAGTTGCAGATTTTAGCTGGTGAGACCACGCCTGCAGGCTTCGCATCCTGGCTCGTAAATGTGAGTTTGCAAATGCAAAGGCAGGATCGTAAATACGAAACAGCCCATGCCTGTCCTTGCTCGCAAATGCGAGGTTTTGGATCACAAATGGGATCACCCTATTTCCTGCTTGAGGTCGCAAATGCGACATTATCCTTTGCAAATGCGAAAGTATCAAATTTCTGAAGGGTTCGCAATTCCCATAACTGCAGCCTGCAAATTTTTATACTTAGCCAAAAAACAACCCTTTTTCACATCTTTTCAAAACAAAAACTCCCTAGGGCAATTTTCCAAGAACAAATCTTCTTCCAAATCGATTGTAAGTCAATTTTACTAGTTTCCTTCAATCATTAACATCTTTTAACATGCTTTCAACTCAAAATCAATGATTTTCGTGGGGGAAATTAGGTGTTTTGGGTAGAACCTAGATTTTTTAAAAAAATGGGGATTTAGACCTCGATTTGAGGTCCGATTTCAAAACAAATTATATATTTGAGTTCATGGGCGAACGGGTAGTCGGGTTTTGGTTCGAACCTCGTGTTTTGACCATGTGGGCCTGGGGCTAATTTTTGACTTTTTGGGAAAACCTTTAGAAAAATTATTTCCATGCATTAGAAATTGTTTATTTAGCATTCATTGATGTAATTAAGTAACTTGTCACTAGATACGAGCAAATTGGTGGTGGAATTACGAGGTAAAGCTATAGTTTAGGCTTGAACTAAGTTCGCGGCATTGAGGTCAGTGTTTGGTCTAACTTTAGCTTGAGAGAATAGGATTTTGATCTTGTATGCTACATGTTATGTGTTGAGTACGACGTATAGGTGTGGTGATGAGTATCTATACGTCGGTGTAGAGCGTGACCGTGAGTCTTAAATTGAAATTATTATGATATTGGGGACTACTACGAATGCCTAAGTTGTTGACTCCCTGTGTTGAGCAAGGTTTATAATTATTCTCGTAGAGATTATTTATGGTTGAGCATTGGTGTTAGTTGAGGTAGTAGATGTTGCAACAAGTTTGATTATAGTTGAGTTTTTCCTTGCCGGGATGTGTTTATTCTTATTGTTGACTCCCTTGCAGAGATAGTGTAGTTCTTATTGATCCCTAGTCGGGACTCTTGTTATGGTTGTTGATTGTACATTTGAATTGGGTTTCATGCCACAACAATGGTATATTTGGATCGGGTTGCACGCCGCAACAATGTGATAATTGGATCGGGTTACATGCCGCAACAATGATATTATTGGATCGGGTTGCACGCTGCAACAATAATATAATCGGATCAGTTTGCACGCCACAACAGTGATAAATGATATGGATCGGGTTGCACGCCGCAACAATTTTGTTATATGTTGGTATCGGGTTGTGTTCCGCAATAATTGTTGATACAAAGTGTTTATTGATGGGATACAAGTTCCTTATTGTTTCGCTGTGAAGTCTAAGTTGTCCTTATGCCTTTATTCTGGATTTACTGTTGATACTGAGATACCCCGCAACATGTATCCCCCTCCCATCTTTACTTGTTTATTTCTGTTTATATTCCATTGTATATTATATAACTGCACAAGTTTATTTGGTAGTATGGTCCTAGACTCATCACTACTTCATCGAGGTCAGGCTAGGCACTTACCAGCACATGGGGTCGGTTGTGCGGATACTACACTCTGCACTATTTTGTAAAGATCCCAATGATGCAGATTTCGAATCACAGTGAGGTTTCAGCTTCTTACTTACCAGGCGACCCGAGGTAGTCTTGCAAGCGTCCGCAGGCCTTGACATCTCCTTCCATCTATTTTATACTGCTTCTCTTATGTAGTTTTGGAGATAGTATTTTGTTATTTCTTTCAGACCCTTATTTGTAGTACTCTTAGATAGTCAGTGAAATTGTGACACCAAATCTTGGGTGGTTTTGTTATGGTATGGTATTAGTAGTACTGTTAAACTTGAAATTTATTTCTTCCGCATGTTAAATTATGTTGCAATAAATTGTTGATGCTAGGTCATTAATTAAAATGAAAATGGAAAACAGGTTAAATAGTTCAGTTAGTTGGCTTGCCTAGCTTTCATTAGTAGGCGCCATCATGACTCACGAGGGTGGGAAATCCGGGTCGTGACACAGGCCTCCCCAAACTCAAAACCCCTAAAAACTTCTCCAAATAATCCTTGGAAATCGTTGAACCCTGGATCTAAAGTTTGACTTGATTTCTAAATTTTGGGATTTTTCTTGAAGTTTTTGCTCGTTTTGGATGGAAGCTTGCCCAAATAGGTTATTCTTGACCGGATTAGTCATTTGGGTCAGCTTCAAGCCCTTTCGAAGAATCTTGAAGCCTGGCGCACGTCTTCCGCCTTATTTTTTGGATAATTTTGCTAATTCAATCGGTAAATCTTTGATCTCTACTTATTATTTCTGTTTATATCTTGTTTTGTTTTCTCCTCTATTTTTTTTCTTTTTCTTTCTTTCTTTTTCCTTCTCAATTAATTTCTTTTTGCATGATAGGTTAGAACACTTAACAATTTGGCTGTTTTCATTTTTTTTAAAATTAGTTAATTGTTAAATCAATTTTAGCATATTCATGGTCAATTACAGCTCGCATCAATTAATTCAATTTTCTTTGCTTACTGAATCAGCTAGTCTTAAGGTTTTATTTTTGTTAAATCCATTAGATTTTAATGTTTAAGTCTCTTTTGGGCTTTTGGTTTGTTATTGTTTAGGCAGGAGAAGCCTATTGGTTTGGTTTGGGTCTTAGTTCAATTTTGTGGAGTAAATACAGGGGGTGTCAGAGGGTATTTTAGGTATTTGAGGACTGAAGAATATTTTTTATTATGGGAGAAGCTTTTATAGGATAAGGGGAAGCTTGCATGTTAAGAAATAAGGAGGAGCTCAGATATTTTTAAGGGGCTAAGGGGTAAAATAACTAAGTAAAAATGGGTAAAAGGGAAAATTAAGAAAACAGGAAAACCTGATGATGCTGCCCTAAGGTTTGTCTATAAGAAGATCTTTTTCTCATTCTATAGGGCATAGATCAGAGCATAAAAAATAGCAAAAACGACTGAAACACTTCTCCTAAAAAATCCAATACCGAGCTTTCATTTTCTTTTTGCTAAAAGTTTTGGAAGTAATCTTTCCTGGGTTTGTTGGTTTTTGAAGTTGAAGCATGATTTGATATAGAAGTTGTGTGTGGATTATTATTGTTGTCCTATTTGCTACTGAATCTGTTGCTTTCTAGCTGCCTTTAGCTAATTTTCGAATACATTTTCCTTTTGTTTCTTGAATCCAGGTACCCCTTTTGAATCCTTGTATTGCAAATGAATCTGAAGATATGTGTGTGTGTGTTGAGGCTGATGCACTAATCAGTGTTTTCTTCAGTAAATGGTGCTTTCATGAGCTGATTAACTTGCACCTCTTTTCTCTTCGTCAGTTAATGTTCTGTTTTGCATATTATTGGATATAGACTTGTATTTACTGTATAGGATTTTATGTAACGTAACGACCCGATCGGTCGTTTTGAGCATTAGCATATTCTTTGGTGGTTTGAGGCCATGAGCAGCTTCATTTCAAATATTATGACTTGTATGCGTGGTCGGAATTGAATTTTGGGAAGTTCGAAGTTGATTTGGAAAGAGAATTCTCATTTTGGGAGCTTTAAATTGAAATAATTAACTAATATTGGATTTTTTAGTAAACAAGATCAGGATTGAGATTCGAAGGTTCCAACCGGTTCGTATGATGATTTCGGACTTGGGCGTATGCCTGGATTGAGTTTTTGATGATCCGGAAGCATTTTGGCGCATATTGTGGAAGTTAGCATTTTGGAAGAAATATCATAAGTTTGGGTTGAAGTGCATTTCAGTGTTATTGATGTCCGTTTGGGATTTCGAGTCTGGGAGTAGCTCCGTATGGTGATTTTGATATTGGGAGCACGATCAGAAGTGAATTCGGAGGTCCGTGGGTCATTTTGGAGTCATTTGGCTAAAGATAGAAATTTGAAGGTTTTTGAAAAGTTTGATCGGAAGTGGACTTTTTGATGTCGGAATCCGATTCCGAAAGTTAGAGTAGGTCTGTAATGTCGAATATGACTTGTGTAAAAAATTTGAGGTCAATCAGACGTGATTTGATATGTTTCGGCATCAAATGAATAAGTTTGAAATTATAAAGCCCAATAAGCTTGGATTGGAGGCCGATTCATGATTTTAGCATTGTTTGATATGATTTGGGTCCTTGAGCAAGTTCGTAATATACGTTGGGACTGGTTGGTGTGATTGGACGAGTTCCTGGGGGCCCCAGGTGGATTTCGGATGGTTAACGGATCAAATTTGGAGTTTGAAGAAGGGCTTCAGCAGCTGATATCTGGTGTAACTTACCTGCGAGGTTGTGGCCACAGGTGCAGAGCTGCAGAAGCGGCCTGGGGTTGCAGGATCGAAAAGGGGCAGTGAAGGGAAGAACCGCAGCTATGGGGTATTAGTCGTATCTGTGCAGGTGCAGAAGCGAGGAAGGGGCCACATGAGCAGTGATTGGCATAGGTGGGATGATGGCTCCGCAGGTGCGAAAGTCGCTGGGCAGAATGTTTTGAAGGGCGGGGTTGAGTTCATTTCACCCATTTTTCTCTATTTTGGGGCGCTTTTGGAGCTTCTTAAGAGGGGCTTCCACCTGGAAACTTGGAGGTAAGTTAATTCTACCTATCATGAGTTAAATACACTAATGCGCAGTTGCCTGTCTATTACACGATTGAAGGTTTACCTGTCTAGGTTCATTGCATCCCAAATGCGCAGTTGCCTGTCTATTAAATCTTTAAGACTGAAAAGTTCGCTGTTGTCATTGAGTCCAGGACTGTGGTTAGTTTGTGTGGAATTCTAGCAACTCAACCGTAGAACACCAGGTCCAAAGATAAGCTGATCATGACTTGCCAAGAATTGGATGCAAGAAATATTGATCCACCAAGGGAGGTGGAGGAAACTGAGTCAACTCTGAAAGAAGAGTTACATAAGTTGAAGCACTATATGGCTGAAATGTACGAGACGTGGATGAAAGGGCATCCCCCGCCATCATAACCCGCCAACCCTGCATTCATCCCACCACTAGCTCAATCCCAAGAACCTCCCACTGTTGATTCATCCCCACAACACACCCTAGGCTTCGCCCATTACCACTACTATCATGTTACCACTTCCCAAACCATACAAGTTCTACCAACCAAAACAACCCCATACCTTCCCCAACCAGCTAACCCTGTTTTATAGCACCTCCACCAGATACACTCCATCGATCTTCCAGTTAGCCATTGTTCCAATCCCAAGATAATCAGTACTATCCCCTAGAGCCTACCTTAAAAGCCCCAGATCATTATTCTTGCACTCCTCGTTTCGATCTTCCTATCGAGGTTGAGAAACCACCTAAGAACCCGGAACAGGAGGAAATGTTTAGAAAGGTGAGGAGCTTGGAACAGTCGCTCAGAAACATGCAAGAGTTGGGAGGTCAAGTGAGCGTAGCCTACAAAGATTTGTGTTTGTTCCCTGACGTACAACTACATTTTGGGTTCAAAATGCCCAAATTTGACCTATAGACGGACACAGAGATCCCGTGGACCACTTAAGGGGATTCTATAGCAAGATGAGAGGAGCCGGTTGGAAGGATGAGATGTTAATGGAATACTTTAGCCAGATTCTAAGTGGTGCAGTGTTGGAGTGGTACACTCATCAGCATCACAACAGATGGTATACCTGGGATAGTTTGGCTCAAGACTTCGCTCGCCATTTCCAATACAATATAGAGATTGTTCCAGATTATTTGTCTTTGTATAAGATTGAAAAGAAGCCCAGTGAAAGTTTTAGGGAATATGGTTTCCGCTGGAGAGAACAGGCAGCAAGGGTTAACCTTCCAATGGAGGAGGACAAAATGGTGGAATACTTTCTGCAGGCTTTAGAGCCTACTTACTTTGTCCATCTGATCTCGGCCATAGGTAAGTCATCCTATGAAGTAGTCAAAATAGGAGGAATGGTAGAAGAAACGCTTAAATAAAGCAAGATCATGAGCTACTCTTCCATCAAAGTAACTTCGCAGGAAATCCAAAATGGCACCAGAGGTGTGCTTAGGAAAAAGAAGAAAGAGGATGTCGCTACGGTCATTTCAGGATCATGGCATGGCTCGGGGGACTCTCCTACCAATTATACCCAACCTCAACCCCAGTTTCAAACCTATACCCCAACTCCAAATAATCAACCCCAACACTACTTCCCACCACCAGAGCCTCAGTATTCAGTCAAGCCATCCCAATATCATGTCCATCACACACAGTCATATGCTCAACCCCCTCCCCACCCGCAATGGCGTGCACCAGCTTCACAGAACCCTTACCCACCTCTACAAACATACTGAAACCCTGCTGGACCAAACTTTCGGTCCAAGGCAGAATGAAAGGGTACAACAAAAGAAGACTTTCACCCCGCTTGGGGAGTCTTATACCAGCCTATTTCAAAGGTTGAGGCAGTTGGATGTTCTGAGGCCAATTGAGTCAAAACTACCAAACCCCCCTCCAAAGAACCTGGATTACTCTCTCCGATGTGTATATTGTTCCAACATTCTGGGGAACGACACAAAAAACCGTTGTTATTTGAAGAATGCCACCCAAGAGCTCATTAATACAAACCAAATTGTGGTCCAGTGCCCAGAGCCCAGAAGCGCCCAACATCAACTAGAACCCATTGCCAACCCATGCTAAAACACAAATGATTGAGATAGTGCACAAAGATGGGAAGCCTAATAAGCCTTCACAATATGTCATGATGATCCATTCTAGTGAAAGTAAGTCAGTCAAAGACCCGATTGTCACAAAAGCAAACTCTTTAATAGCTGAAGGATCGGCAGACAAGTTGAACATGCCAAATGATAAGTCAGCTGTGGTAATTGAAAGGAGGTCTCCAAGTTATGTTGTAGTAAGGCAAGAAAAGCCAAAGATGATCGTGCTAGGGTTAGCAAGTAAGCCGGTTATAATTATAGAGGGCGCTCGCACAGACCCCATCATCATCAAGCATGTGACCCAGTTGCCGATAGCTAACACCAAAACTATCCCATGGAACTATGAGTGAATGATAGTGACCTATAAGGGGAAGGAAGTGAAAGAAGAAGTCTATGGGGTCCAGGGTATAACTCGGTCAGGGAGATGCTTTGTCCCGTAAGAGTTAAGGAAAGCTAAAACACTCCGAGACAATCCAGTTTTAGTGAAGAAACCGGTCACTGAAGAAGACGCGGAGGAGATTTTGAGAAAAATGAAGGTACAAGATTAGTCCATCGTGGAGCATTTGAGAAAGACCCTTGCTCAGATTTCCTTGCTATCATTGTTGATCCATTCATATGAGCACCGCCGGGCCTTGATGAAGATTCTGAACGAAGCTCATGTCCCCTACAAAATCACAGTGAGCCATTTGGAGAAGATTACCAATAAGATATTTGAATCTAACAGGATCACATTCTTGAATGACGATTTGCCTCTGGAGGATACGAAACATAATCGAGCCCTCTAACTCACAGTGAAATGCAAAGATTCTGTGGTCACAAGGGTGATGGTTGATAATGGTTCCAACGCAAACATCTGCCCTCTCTTTACTCTAAATAAGTTGAAAGTCGATGATGATAGGATTCATAAGAACAATATATGTCTCCGAGGTTTGACCGAGGGGGAAAAGACTTTATTGGTGACATCATGCTCGAGTGGACAATAGGACCAGTTGAATTTACCACGGAGTTCCAGGTACTTTAGGTGGTCATTTCTTACAATTTGCTATTAGGAAGGCCTTGGATACATGTTGCCAAGGCAGCTCCATCTTCTTTACAGCAGATGGTGAAGTTCGAATGGGATAGACAAGAAATCGTCATGCATGACAATGAGAACTTATGTGCTTTCAATGCCACATTCGTCCCATTTATCAAAGTTGAGGAAGGTAAGGGGCCATGGGTCTATTAGGTTTCTGAGACAGTGTCAGTTGAAAAGGTTCCAAAAGGGAAAAACATTCAGGGCCCAAAGCTAGCTCCTGCAACTGTCATGGTAGCAACCAAAATGTTAAAAAATGTTTTGTGTCGGGCAAGGGTCTTGGCGCATCTCTGCAAGGTATCGTGCAACCAGTGTCTTTGTGTGAAAATCTGGGTACATTTGGTCTTGGGTTCAAGCCTACAGGGGATGATGTGAGGAAGTCTAGAAAGGTGCAAAATACGGTATGGTCTCTCCATAAGCCAGTCCCATATCTCTCCAGGTCTTTCATCAAGGCGGGAGTCGCGAAGCGTCCAATAACAATAGTTCCAAAGCCTGTGGTTGATTTTGATGTAGAATTGGTTAAAAGGTTCCAGAGTCTGTTCGATGAGGTGAACATGACAAAAACTGGGGAGGGTTCCAACAAAGCGGATGTGGAGTTTGTTGGGCCAAAAGTGAAGATTAACAATTGGGATGCCACTCATCTCCCTACCTGGAAGGAGTTTTGGTAGTTTGCTTTGTTTTTGTTTCAGTTTATCTGGATTAATTTAAGGTTGTAATTCAGATTTTAATTTTTGTCTATTTTGATGTAAAAGCCCTTCCATCCTTTATTTTCAATGAAATACAATTTTCCTTTTTCCATTACTCCTGATAGTGTCATCTTTTTGTTTCTTCTTTCTTTGTACAGTTCTTTTTATGCTGGTTTTAAAGACATGACATGCATAAAGAATCTTAGGCCAAGCCTTAAAAGCCAATCTAACTCTGAAATAATAATCCAAGAAATAGAGAGTGATTATGAAATGGAATATCATGAAGAGGAAGCATTTGAGGAAATTAGTAAAGAGCTAAATCATTTTGAAGAGAAACCCAAGCCTAATTTGAACAAAACTGAAGCAATCAATTTAGGGGATCCAGATAATATCAGGGAAACCAAGATAAGTGTACACTTGGAACCACAAATCAAGGAGGAAATAATCAAAGCACTGTTTGAATATAAAGGCATTTTTGCATGGTCATATGATGACATGCCGGGTCTATGTACGGACTTGGTGGTTCACAAATTGCCCAATGACCCAGCATTCCCTCCTGTCAAGCAGAAGTTAAGTAAGTTCAAAACCGACATGAGTGTGATGATAAAGGAATAAATCACAAAATAGTTGGACGCAAAGGTCATTCGAGTCACGCGATACCGCACTTGTTTAGCTAATGTTGTGCCAGTGCCAAAGAAGCACGACAAGATCGGGGTGTGCATCGATTACCGCGATCTTAACAAAGCAAGTCCAAAGGATAATTTTCCATTTCCAAATATCCACATTTTGATTGAAAATTGTGCCAACCATGAGATCACGTCTTTTGTGGATTGCTATGCGGGACACCACTAGGTCTTGATGGATGAGGAGGATGTAGAAAAGATAAGATTCATCACACAATGGGGGACTTATTACTACCGGGTGATGCCATTTTATTTGAAAAACGCTAGGGCAACCTACATGAGGGCAATGACTACTGTTCCATAACATGATACATAAGGAGATTGAGGTTTATATAGATGATGTGATCATAAAGTCAAAGCAACAAGCTGACCATGTCGAAGATTTGAGGATGTTTTTCTAAAGGCTCCGAAGGTACAATCTTAAGATTAACCCTACCAAATACGCATTTGGTGTTCCATCTGGAAAACTATTGGGATTCATAGTTAGTCATCGGGGCATTGAATTGGACCTGTAAAAAATCAAAGCTATCCAAGAATTGCCACCTCCAAGGAATTAGACTGAGGTGATGAGTCTTCTTGGGTGTTTGAACTATATCCGCAGGTTTATTACTCAACTCACAACAACTTACGAGCCCATCTTTAAGTTGCTAAAAAAGGATGTTGCGGTCAAATGTATTGATGAGTTCCAGGAGGTATTTGATAAGATCAAGGGGTATTTATCAAACCCACCTGTGTTGGTCCCGCCGGAACCCGGGAGGCCATTAATTCTTTATTTGACAGTCATAGACAATTCGTTTAGTTGCGTACTGGGTCAACATGACATCACCGGTAGAAAGAAGCAAGCCATCTATTATCTCAGTTGAAAGTTCACATCGTATGAGGTTAAGTATACTCTCTTTGAAAGCACATGCTGCGCCCTGACTTGGGCGGCACAAAAGTTGAAGCATTATCTGTCGTCACACACTACTTACCTCATTTCTTGCCTGGATCCTCTAAAGTATATCTTTCAGAAGCCTATGCCCACAGGAAGACTTGAAAAGTGGTATATTTTGCTCATAAAGTTTGACATCATCTATGTGACTCGGACCGCGATGAAATCCCAAGCATTGGCCGATCATTTGGTCGAGAATCCGGTAGATGAAGAGTATGAAACCTTAAGAACACATTTTCCTGATGAAGAGGTGATGCATATTGACGAGGTGGATCAGGTAAAAAATCCATATTTAAAACTTTTCTTTGATGGAGCCGCTAACATGAAAGGTGTTGGAATAGGGGACGTGATTATTTCTGAAATAGGGCATCACTACCCTGTTACGACCCAGCTTCACTATTGTACCAACAATATGGCTGAGTACGAAGCATGCATTTTAGGATTGAGGTTAGCTGTAGATATGGGTGTTTAGGAGGTCTTAGTCTTGGGAGACTCGAATTATTTGGTGCACCAAATTCAAGGTGAATGGGAGACTCGGGATATAAAGCTCATACCGTACAATGTTTGCATGATCTTTGTCAATGGTTTTGATCTATAGAATTCAGGCATATTCCAAGGATCCATAATGAGGTTGCCGATGCTTTGGCTACTTTGGCATCAATGTTGCATCATCCGGCCAAAGCTTATGTCGACCCTCTGCATATTCAAGTTCGTGATCAGCAATGCCTATTGTAAGATGGTTGAGGAAGAACTTGATCGTAATCCGTGGTTCCATTATATCAAGGAGTACATCAGGATGGGGGTATATCCGATACAAGCCACAGGTGATCAAAACTGAACTATTCGATGTTTGGTTAGTGGATTTTTCTTGAGCTGAGGAATTTTGTATAAAATAACTCTAGATCTTGGGTTGTTGAGGTGCATCGATGCTAAGCAAGCCACGACTATCATGACCGAGGTACATTTCGAAGCTTGTGGGCCGTATATGAGCGGGTATGTTCTAGCAAAGAAGATTCTTTGGGCAGAGTATTATTGGCTCACCATGGAACGAGATTGCATCAGCTTTGTGCACAAGTGTCACCAATGCGAGATACACAAAGACTTGATTCATTCTCCCCCATTTGAGTTACCCACAATGTCTGCACCGTGGTCCTTTGTTTCTCGGGGCATGGATGTCATTGGACCAATTGAGCTCGCATCATCAAACGGACACAAGTTCAATCTAGTGGCCATTGACTATTTCACTAAGAGGGTAGAAGCTAAAACTTTAAAATCTATGACCAAGAAGGCAGTGGTCGATTTTGGTTATTCAAATATCATTTGTCGGTTTGGAATCCCAAAGGTAATCATCACAGACAATGGTGCTAATCTTAATAGTCATTTGATATAAGAAGTATCTCAACTGTTCAAGATTACACATCAGAATTCCACTCCGTATTGCCCCACGACAAATGAAGTTGTCGAGGAAGCCAACAAGAACATAAAGAAGATACTCCGGAAAATGGTGCAAGGTTCCAGGTAATGTCATGAGAAGTTGCCTTTTGCTTTGCTACATTATCGCACTACTATTCGCACTTCAGTAGGTGCAACTCCTTATCTGTTGGTATATGGTACTGAAGTAGTGATACCCGTGTAAGTTGAAATTTTATCTCTTCGGATTGTTGTTGAAGCCAAAATTGATGATGATGAGTGGGTCAAAACCCATTTAGAGCAATTGAGTCTGATTGACGAGGAAAGACTGGTAGCAGTGTGTCATGGCTAGTTGTATCAAAAGATAATGGAAAGAGCATACAACAAGAAGGTGCTTCCCTGAAAATTTGAAGTGGGTCAGCAAGTTTTGAAACGTATCTTTCCACATCAGGCTGAAGCAAAAGGCAAGTTCATCCCAAATTCACAGGGGCAGTTCATCGTAACCAGAGTGTTGTCCAATGGTGCTTTGTATTTAATAGATATATAAGGCAAATGTGTAGATATGGCTATCAATTCTGATGCAGTCAAAAGATATTATATATGATTTCTTTGGTTTAAATTGTGTTGATTTTACTTGGCATGTTTGAAGATTGGAATGACGAAGGCGTTTTATACTGCTATCTAAATACTTTACCATTTGTTACCCCTTTGATCCTTATTTATTTTCTTTCATACCTTTATTTTGGAATCAGTAGCAAAGTTTAGAAATACTGACACAAAAAGTAAATAAACGAGAAAAAGGGAAGAAGAAGAGAAAAAGATAAAGAGAAAAAATGGAAAAGAAAGAAAAAAAGAAGAGAAAGAACAGAGAGAGAAAGTACAAAAAACAAAGCAATTCCTCTGTCATGAACTACGTTTGACCTGATTCCTTTTGAGGATACGTAGGCAGCCTCATGGTTCGGTCCCATCAAAACAAAAATTCAAAAGCCCCCAGGGAAAGAAACTGGGGTAGAAGTTGTGATTCTGCAAAAGATCTGATTCCAAAGGTTATAGTTGAAGACCCATTCAATTTGTTTTGAGCATGTATCCTTTCTTTTTAACCCTGTCCAAAATCCCATATTATGGTCCAAATAAAGACCTTCCGACCAATATTTTAGAGTGCCAAGTCGAGCGTGATAGAGGTATGATTCGCATCAGGGGCAACGCTCCATGCTTCACAAGGGAAAATGAATATATGAGGGTCCTATTGCTAAAAACCCTCCCGGGCACCGTAGGGTAATGGAAAGATGAGAGAAATCAAAATGAAAGAGTTTTATTGGTAAAACCTTTATGGGAACCGTAAGGTGACGGTGAGTTGAGAGATGAACAAATGAGAGAGGTTTGTTGGTGAAAATCCTTCAGGGCACCTCAAGCTGAACAAGGTTAGTGATTTGGCGAAGAGATTGGGCTGTGGAGATTCCGAGCATAAAGTATGACAACTGAGATATGTTTGGTCAAACATGTTAGGCAGATTAATCCGAAATGCATGTCATGATCATTGGCGCCAGTTGGCCTCACTCAGATAAGTCTCTTTTCCTTTTCTCCGTCAAACGTTCATCCTATATCAAGTTTTATTCTTTATTTCATTATCCTCAAAGTCATTACATTTCATTTCTATTGGGTATATTTCTCTAAGGATTTTACCAATGTCAGCCTTGTTTAATCAACTAAGAAGGGATTTCAAAGCTTACTACCGACTTCCAAATTGCACAAAGCAAAGTGCGGCCAAAGCATACCAGAAATAGCATGATACAAAGTGAAAAATAAGGGGTAAATGAAAGTTCAAGCGGCCGAGTGGTTTGTGAAATTTGTGAAAGATACATAGGTTCAAATTGGAAGGACAAAAATGTAAAACAACTGGTTGAGTGCAGGTCACTCGGGTCATTCAGGTTCCTATTGGTTGAAATTCAGTCAGAAAGTCAAACAACTCTTGGCCAATTCAAGGCAACCAGTCAAAACAAAGCACGACAGTGAAACGGCCACCTTCAGCTCGAATGATGCAAACTAACCACCACATTTTTAAACTGATAAATTTTTTTGATTAAAATAGGGGCAGGAAATTTAGTTTATTCTGGAGGAATCCTCTATAGGGAAAACATGCACCGGACAAGTTTAACCGTAAATCTTTAGGACCCTCCTGGATAATGGAACTTAGTTGAATTCCAAGACCTTCATGGATATAAAGATTTTGCATAAGCTCTACCTTTAGGAAATATAATTTAACTTTAAAGCTTTTATTTTCAAGATGAGATTCAATTTGAAATTTTCAGGACCCTCATGAATAATGGAATTTAGTTTAAATTCTTAGAGATTTTGGATAATATGATCCAATTAACATTCAAAGACGTGCCAAAATACCAAAATGGGGCAGAAAATGTTTCTTTGTTTGTCTGTTTTCTTATAATCAGGCGCCTACCTGAAGAACAAGGGAATGCAATTCAGGTTTTCAGCAATCAGGCGCGCACCTGGATAACAATGAAATACAATTCAAGTTTTGGTAATCAGGCGCCCACTGGGAGAACAAGGGAATGCAATTTGAGTTTTGGCACGACCACTTGGAGAACAAGGGAATACAGTTCAAGTTTTGTAATCAGGTGCCCACGTGAAGAAAAAGGGAATACAATTCAGGTTTTCAGCAATCAGGCGCCTACCTGGAGAACAAGAGAATACAATTCAAGTTTTGGTAATCCGGCGTCCACCTGGAGAAAAAAAGAATATGATTTAAATTTTGGTAAATAGGTGCCCACCTGAAGAACAAGGGAATACAATTCGAGTTTTGGTAATCAGGCGTCCACCTAGAGAACAAGGGATACAATTCGAGTTTTGGCAATCAGGTGCCCACCTGGAGAACAAGGGAATACAATTCAAGTTTTGTAATTAGGCGCCCACTTGAAGAACAAGTGAATAGAATTCAGTTTTTTAACAATCAGGCGTCCACCTGGAAAATAAGGGAATACAATTCAAGTTTTGGTAATCAGGTGCCCAGTTTTGGTAATCAGGTGCCCACGTGGAGAACAAGGGAATACGATTCAAGTTTTGGTAATCAGGCGTCCTCCTGTAGAACAAGGGAATACAATTCGAGTTTTGGAAATCAGGCGCTCACCTGGAGAAGAAAAGAATATAGTTCAAGTTTTTGGCAATCAGGAGCCCACCTGGAGAACAAGGGAATATAATTAAAGTTTTGGAAATCAGGCGCCCACCTGGAGAATATGGGAATACAATTCAAGTTTTGCTAATCAGGCACCCACATGGAGAACAAGGGAATATGATTCAAGTTTTGGTAATCAGGCGCCCACCTGGAGAACAAGGGAATACAGTTCGAGTTTTGGAAATCAGGCATCCACCTGGAGAACAAGAGAATATATTTCAAGGTTTTTGTAATCAGGAACCCACTAGAGAACAAGGGAATACAATTCAAGTTTTGGAAATCAGGTGCCCACCTGGAGAATAAGGGAATACAATTCAAGTTTTTGGAAATCAGGCGCTCACCTGGAGAACAAGGAAATACAATTCTAGATTTTGGTAATCAGGCGCCCAACTAGAAAACAAGGGAATACAATTCAAGTTTTGGTAATTACGTGCCTACCTGGAGAACAAGGCAATGTAGTTCAAGTTTTTGGCAATCAGGCACCCACGTGGAGAACAAAGGTATTCAATTCAAGTATTAAAAATCAGGTGCCCACTTGGAGACCAAGGGAATATAGTTTGAGTTTTGGAAATCTGGCGCCCACCTGGAAAATAAGGGAATATAGTTCATATTTTTGGCAATCTGGCACTCACCTGGAGAACAAGGGAATGCAATTCATGTTTTTTAATCAGGCGCCCACCTAGAGAACAAGGGATCACAGCTCAAGTTTTGGCAATCCGGCGCCCACTTGGAGAGCAAAGGAATACAGATTCGAGTTTTGGAAATCAGGCGCCCACCTGGAGTACAAAGGAATATAGTTCATGTTTTTGGCAATCAGGCGCTCACCTGGAGAACAAGGGAATACAATTTACATTTTGGAAATCAGGTGCTCACCTGGAGAATAAGGGAATACAATTCAGGTTTTTGGAAATCAAGTGCTCACCTGTAGAATAAGGGAATACAATTCAACTTTTTGGTAATCAGGCGCCCTCCTGGAGAATAAACGAATGCAATTCAAGTTTTGGTAATCAGGCGCCCACCGAGAGAACAAGGGAACATAACTCAAGTTTTGGCAATCAGGTGCCCACCTGGAGAACAAGGGAATACAGATTCGAGTTTTGGCAATCAAGCGCCCACTTGGAGAAGAAGGGAATAAAATTCATGTTTTGGGAAATCAGGCGGCCACCTGGAGAACAAGGGAATACGATTCAAGTTCTTGGTGATCAGGCTCCTAAATGGAGAACTAAGGTACAATTTGAGTATTGTAATCAAGCACCCACCTGAAGAACAAGGGAATACAGTTCAGGTTTTCAACAATCAGGCGACCACCTGGATAACAAGGGAAACAATTCAAGTTTTTGTAATCAGACACCCATCTAGAGAAAAAGGGAATACGATTCAAGTTTTTGTATATAGGTGCCCACCTAGAGAACAAGGGAATACCGTTCAAGTTTTGGTAATCACGTGCCTACCTGGAGAAAATGGGAATGCATTTCGAATTTTGGCAATCAGGCGCCCCCTGGAGAATAAGGGAATACAATTCGAGTGTTGTAATCAGGCGCCTACCTGAAGAACAAGGGAATACAATTCAGGTTTTCAGCAATCAGTCGCCCACCTGCACAACAAGGGAATAAAATTCAAGTTTTGGTAATTAGGCACCCACCTGGACAAAAAGGGAATACGATTCAAGTTTTGGTATATAGGCGCCCACCTGGAGAACAAGAGAATACAGTTGGAGTTTTGGTAATCAGGAGCCTACCTGGAGAATAAGGAAATACATTTTGAATTTGGGCAATCAGGCGCCCACCTGGAGAATACATTAATACAATTTAACTTTTGTAATCAGACGCCATCTGAAGAACAAGGGAATGTTGTTCAGGTTTTCATCAGTCAGGCACCCACCTAGAGAACAATGGAATATAATTCAAATTTTGTTAATCAGGCGTCCTCCTGGAGAACAAGGGAATACGATTCATGTTTTGGTAATCAGGCGCCCACTTGGAGAACATGGAAATACAGTTTGAGTTTTGGAAATCAGGCACCCACCTAGAAAAGAAGGGAATATAGTTCGCGTTTTTGGCAATCTGGAGCCCATGTGGAGAACAAGGGAATACAATTCAAGTTTTGTTAATCAGGTTCCCACTTGGAGAACAAGGGAATACGATTCAAGTTCTGATAATCACGCACCCACAAGGAGAACAAGGGAATACAGTTCGAGTTTTGGAAATCAGGCGCCCATCTGGAAAAGAAGGGAATATAGTTCAAATTTTTGGCAATTAGGCACCCAACTGGAGAACAAGGGAATACAATTTAAGTTTTGGAAATCAGGAGCTCACCTGGAGAACAAGGGAATACAATTCGAATTTTTTTAAATCAAGTGCTCACCTGGAGAATAAGGGAATACAATTCAACTTTTTGGTAATCAGGCGCCCAACAGGAGAATAAGGGAATACAATTCAAGTTTTGGTAATTAGGCGGCTACGGGGAGAAAAAGGGAACATAGCTCAAGTTTTGGCAATCAGGTGCCCACCTGGAGAATAAGGGAATAGAGATTCGAGTTTTGGAAATCAGGCGCCTACTTGGAGAACAAGCGAATAAAATTCATGTTTTGGAAAATCACGCACCCACCTGGAGAACAAGGTAATACGATTCAAGTTCTTGGCGATCACGCGCCCACCTGGAGAAAAAGGGAATACAATTCAACTATTGTAATCAGGCGCCCACCTGAAGAACAAGGGAATACAATTCAGGTTTTTAGCAATCAGGCGCCCATTTGGATAACAAGGGAATACAATTCATGTTTTGGTAATCGGGCATCCACCTGCAGAAAAAAGGAATACGATTCAAGTTTTTGTAAATAGGTGCCCACCTGCAGAACAAGGGAATACAGTTCAAGTTTTGGTAATCAGGCACCTACCTGGAGAACATGGGATTACAATTCGAATGTTGACAATCAGGCGCCCACCTAGAGAACAACAGAATACAATTCGAGTGTTGTTATCAGGAGCCCACCTAAAGAATAAGGGAATATAATTCAAGTTTTCAGCAATCACGTGCCCACCTCGATAATAAGGGAATACAATTCAAGTTTTGGTTTTCATGCGCCCACCTGGAGAAAAGGGGAATATGATTCAAGTTTTGGTATATAGGCACCCACCTGGATAACAAGGGAATATAGTTGGAGTTTTGGTAACCAGGCGCCTACCTGGAGAACAAGGGAATACATTTTGAATTTTTGCAATCGAGCGCACATTTGGAGAACAAGGGAATACAATTCAAGTTTTGTAATCAGGCGCCCATCTGAAGAACAAGAGAATACAATTCAGGTTTTCAGCAATCAGGCGTCCACCTAGAGAACAAGGGAATACAATTCAAGTTTTGTTAATCAGGATCCCACTTGAAGAACAAAGGAATACGATTCATGTTTTGGTAATAAGGCACCCACTTGGAGAATAAGGGAATACAGTTCGAGTTTTGGAAATCAGGCGCCCACCTAGAAAATAAGGAAATATAGTTCACGTTTTTGGCAATCTGGCGCCCACCTAGAGAATAAGGAAAAATAATTCATGTTTTGTAATTAGGCGCCCACCTGAAAAACAAGGGAATACAATTCAGATTTTTTGCAATCAGGCACCCACCTAGAGAACAAGGGAATACAATTCATGTTTTGTTAATCAGGCGACCACCTGGAGAACAAGGGAATAAAATTCAAGTTTGGTAATCACACGACATCCAGGAGAACAAGGGAATATAGTCCGAGTTTTGGAAATCAGGCGCCCACTTGAAAAAGAAGGGAATATAGTTCAAATTTTTGGCAATCAGGCGCCCACCTGGAGAACAAGGGAATACAATTTAAGTTTTGGAAATCAAGCGTTCACCTGGAGAATAAGGGAATACAAATCAGGTTTTTGGAAATCAAGTGTTCACCTGGAGAACAAGGGAATATAATTCAGGTTTTCAGCAATCAGGCACCCACCTGGATAGTAAGGGAATACAATTCAACTTTTGGTAATCAGGCGCCCACCTTGAGAAAAAGGAAATACGGTTCAAGTTTTGGTAAATAGGCACCCACGTGGAGAACAAGGGAATACTGTTGGAGTTTTGGTAACCAGTCGCCTACCTGGAGAACAAAGGAATACATTTCAAATTTTTGCAATCAGGCGCCCACCTAGAGAACAAGGGAATACAATTCAAGTTTTGTAATCAGGCGACCATCTGAAGAACAACGGAATACAATTTAGGTTTTCAGCAATCAGGCATCCACGTAGAGAAGAAGGGAATATAATTCAAGTTTTGCTTATCAGGCGCCCACTTGGAGAATAAGGGATTATGATTCATGTTTTGGTAATCCGGCGCCCACTTGGAGAACAAGGGAATACAGTTTGAGTTTTGGAAATCAGGCGCCTACCTGGAAAATAAGGGAATATAGTTCACATTTTTGGCAATCTGGCACCCATCTGGAGAACAGGGGAATACAATTCAAATTTTTTAATCAGGCGCCCAGTTGAAGACACATGAGAATACAATTCAGTTATTAGTAATCTGGCGCCCACCTAGAGAACAAGGAAACCAATTCAAGTTTTTTTAATCAGGCGCCCACCTGGAGAACAAGGGAATACAATTCATGTTTTGGTAATCACGCGCCCACTAGGAGAATAATGGAATACACTTCGAGTTTTGGAAATGAGGCGCCCACCTGGAAAAGTATGGAATATAGTTCAAGTTTATGTCAATCAGGAGCCCAATTGAAGAACAAAGGAATACAGTTTAAGTTTTGGAAATCAGGCGCTCACCTAGAGAACAAGGGAATACAATTCAACTTTTTGGTAATCAGGCGCCCACTTGGAGAATAAGGGAATACAATTCATATTTTGGTAATCAGGCGCCCACCGGGAGAATAAGGGAATATAGCTCAAGTTTTGGCAATCAGGTGCCCACCTGGAGAACAAGGGAATACAAATTCGAGTTTTAGCCATCAGGCGCCCACCTGGAGAACAAGAGAATACAATTCATGTGTTGTGAAATCAAGTTCTTGGCCATCAGGCGCCCACCTGGAGAACAAGGGAATACAATTTGAGTGTTGTTATCAGGCGCCCACGTGAAGAACAAGGGAATCAGACGCCCACTTGGATAACAAAATAATACAATCAAGTTTTGGTAATCAGGCGCCCACCTGGAGAAAACGGGAATACGATTCATGTTTTTGTAAATAGGTGCCCACCTGGAGAACAAGGGAATACAGTTCAAGTTTCGGT
Source organism: Nicotiana glauca (assembly GCA_026770625.1). Lineage (NCBI taxonomy): Eukaryota > Viridiplantae > Streptophyta > Magnoliopsida > Solanales > Solanaceae > Nicotiana > Nicotiana glauca. The sequence goes on along the minus strand of MU771862.1, from coordinate 149,087 downwards.
ACTCTGGCACCTACCTGGAGAACATGGGAATACATTTCAAATTTTGGTAATCAGGTGCTCACCTAGAGAATAAGGGAATACAATTACAGTGTTGTAATCAGGCGCCCACCTGAAGAACAAGGGAATACAATTTAAGTTTTGGAAATCAGGCGCTCACCTGGAGAACAGGGGAATACAATTCAGGATTTTGGAAATCAAGTGCTCACCCGGAGAATAAGGGAACACAATTCAACTTTTTGGTAATCAGGCGCCCACTTGGAGAATAAAGGAATCCAATTCAAGTTTTTGTAATCATGCGCCCATCGATAGAACCAGGGAACATAACTCAAGTTTTGGCAATCAGGTCCGACCTGGAGAATAAGGGAATACAGATTCGAGTTTTGGCAATCAGGCGCCCACCTGGAGAACAAGGGAATAAAATTCATGTTTTGGGAAATGAAGCATCCACCTAGAGAACAAAGGAATACAATTCATGTTCTTGGCAATCAGGCGCCCACCTGGAGAACAAAGGAATACAATTCGACTATTGTAATCAGGTGCTCACCTGAAGAACAATGGAATACAATTCAGGTTTTTAGCAATCATGCACAAACCTGGATAACATGGGAATACAATTCAGTTTTTGGCAATCAAGCGTCCACCTGGAGATAAAGGGAATACGATTCAAGTTTTTGTAAATATGTGAACACCTACAGAACAAGGGAATACAGTTCAAGTTTTGGTAATCAGGCACCTACCTGGAGAATGTGGGACTACATTTCGAATTTTGGAAATCAGGCGCCCACCTAGAAAACAACAGAATACAATTCGAGTGTTGTAATCAGGCGCCCCCTGAAGAACAAGGGAATACAATTCAGGTTCTCAGCAATCGGGCACCCACCGGTATAATAAGGGAATACAATTCAAGTTTTGGTAATCAGGCGCCCACTTGGAGAAAAAGGGAATACGATTCAAGTTTTGATATATAGGTACCCACCTGGAGAAAAAGGGAATACAGTTGGAGATTTGGTAACCGGGCGCCTACATAAAGAACAAGGGAATACATTTTGACATTTGTCAATCAAGCGCCCACCTGGAGAACAAGGGAATACAATTCAAGTTTTGTAATCAGGTGCCCATCTGAAGAACAAAGGAATACAATTCAGGTTTTCAGCAATCATGCGTCAACCTAGAGAACAAGGGAATACAATTGAAGTTTTGTTAACCAGGAGCCCACCAGGAGAACAAGGGAATATGATTCATGTTTTGGTAATCAGGCGCCCACTTGGAGAACATGGGAATACAGTTCGAGTTTTGGAAATCAGGCGCCCACTTGGAAAAAAGGGAATATATTTCATGCTTTTGGCAATCCTGCGCCCACCTGGAGAACAAGGGAATACAATTCAAGTTTTGTAATCAGGTGCCCACTTGAAGAACAAGGGAATAAAATTCAAATTTTTAGCATTTAGGAGCCCACCTAGAGAACAAGGGAATACAACTCAAGTTTTGTTAATCAGGCACCCACCTGGAGAATAAGGGAATACAGTTTGGGTTTTGGAAATCTGGCGCCCACATGGAAAAGAAGGGAATATAGTTCAAGTTTTTGGCAATGAGGCGCCCGCCTGGAGAACAAGGGCATACAATTTAAATTTTGGAAATCAGGCGCTCACCTGGAGAACAAGGGAATACAATTCAGGTTTTTGGAAGTCAAGTGCCCACCTGGAGAACAAGGGAATATGATTCAACTTTTTGATAATCAGGCGCCCACCTGGAGAATAAAGCAATACAATTCAAGTTTTGGTAATCATGCGCCCACCGATAGAGCAAGGGAACATAACTCAAGTTTTGGCAATCAGGTCCCACCTGGAGAATAAGGGAATACAGATTCGTGTTTTGGCAATCAGGCGCCCACCTGGAGAACAAAGGAATAAAATTAATGTTTTGGGAAATCAGGCATCCACTTAGAGAACAATGGAATACGATTCATATTCATGGCAATCAGGCGACCACCTGGAGAATAAGGGAATACAATTCGACTATTGTAATCAGGTGCACACTTGAAGAACTAGGGAATACAATTCAGGTTTCCAGCAATCAGGCGCGAACCTGGATAACAAGGGAATACAATTCATATTTTGGTAATCAAGCGTCCACCTGGAGAAAAAGGGAATATGATTCAAGTTTTTGAAAATAGGTGACCACCTATAGAACAAGGGAATACAGTTCAAGTTTTGGTAATCAGGCGCCTACCTGGAGAGCATGTGATTACATTTTGAATTTTGGCAATCAGGCGCCCACCTAGGGAACAACAGAATACAATTCGAGTGTTGTAATCAGGCGCCCTCCGGAAGAACAAGGGAATACAATTCAGGTTTTCAGCAATCAGGCGCCCACCTGGATAATAAGGGAATACAATTCAAGTTTGGGTAATCAGGCGCCCACCTGGAGAAAAGGGAATACGATTCATGTTTTGGTATATAGGCACCCACCTATAGAAAAAGGGAATACAATTGGAGTTTTGGTAACCAGGCGCCTACCTAGAGAACAAGGGAATAAATTTTGACTTTTGGCAATCAAGCGCCCACCTGGAGAACATGGGAATACAATTCAAGTTTTGTAATCAGGCACCCATTTGAAGAACCAGGGAATACAATTCAGTTTTTTAGCAATCAGGCGTCCACCTAGAGAACAAGGGAATACAATTCAAGTTTTATTAATCAGGAGCCCACCTGGAGAACAAGGGAATACGATTCATGTTTTGGTAATCAGGCGCCCACTTGGAGAACAAGGAAATACAGTTCGAGTTTTGGAAATCAGGCGCCCACCTGTAAAATAAGGGAATATAGTTCATGTTTTTGGTCAATCTTGCGCCTACCTGGAGAACAAGGGAATACAATTCATGTTTTGTAATCAGGTGCCCACCTGAAGAACAAGGGAATACAATTCGGATTTTCAGTAATCAGGCGCCCACCTAGAGAACAAGGAAGTACAACTCAAGTTTTGTTAATCAGGCGCCCACCTGGAGAACAAGGGAATATGATTCAAGTTTTGGTAATCACACGCCCACCAGGAAAACAAGGGAATACAGTTCGAGTTTTGGAAATCAAGCGCCTACCTGGAAAAGAAGGGAATATAGTTCAAGTTTTTGGCAATCAGGCCCCCACCTGGAGAACAAGGGCATACAATTTAAGTTTTGGAAATTAGGCGCTCACCTGGAGAACAAGGGAATACAATTCAGGTTTTTGGAAATCAAGTGCTCACCTGGAGAACAATGGCATATAATTCAACTTTTTGGTAATCAGGCGCCTATCTGGAGAATAAAGGAATACAATTCAAGTTTTGGTAATCAAACGCCCACCGAGAGAACAAGGGAACATAACTCAAGTTTTGGCAATCAAGTCCCACCTGGAGAACAAGGGAATGCAGATTCGAGTTTGGCAATCAGGCGCCCACCTAGAGAACAAGGGAATAAAATTCATGTTTTGGGAAATCAGGCACCCACCTGGAAAACAAGGGAATACGATTCATGTTCTTGGCAATCAGGTGTCCACCTGGAGAACAAGGGAATACAATTCGACTATTGTAATTAGGTGCCCACCTGAAGAACAAGGGAATACAATCTAGGTTTTTAGCAATCAGGCGCCCACCTGGATAACAAGGGAATACAATTCATGATTTGATAATTAGGCGTCCACCTCGAGAAAAAGGGAATACTATTGATACCCAATTTTTCCCTAAGTATTTTGATACCCAAATATTTCCAAAATAGCATATTGGTGCATATATAAGCACATCCAAGAGTTTGGACATTTTTAATGATTTTTAACCAATTTATTGCCTATTTTACACAACAAAATCCAATAATTATTCCCAAAATTATCATTTCTGGGGAATAATTCATTTTATTTTCACATTTACACCTAAATATAATTAAAGTAATTTTCGCATATTTTTTACAAATTTGTTTGGTATTTTAAAGCTAAATTGCATATAATTGCAATTATAGCCTATCTTGTAATTTATGACATTTTATGTTTATAAAATTAATCCCAGTATTTTTTAATTAATATTTATATAATACTTATTTACCCAGTACGTTTAATTTGTTTTTTTAAATCAGTATTACTTTTTTTATAAAATTAAAAGGGGAAAATTGGCTATTTACGATTTGGCCTTATTGCATTTCAATTTTAGCCAATTTGGCACCACATTTCAGCCCCAAATTGAAATCCAATTATCCAGCCCAATTAACATGCCTACCCGACCCAGTACATGTTGAACCGACCCAACCCATATCCCTTTTAAATCTCGGTCGTTGATCATTTAGATCAACGGCCACTGTTACTTCTTACCTTTTTAATTTCACACAACCGCCTAACCCTATCTCATTTTCCCAATCCGCTGCCCTCAAACACTCTCGTCTCTCGAGCTCTCTCATAACCCTAGCCGCCGCCTCCCATCGAAACCCTAATCTATGGCTCCCCAGACTTATCGGAGCCCTACACCGGCCTCCCATGGCTTCTATGGTCTCATCACTAAGGTTCTATGACCAGATCTTGAAAAGGTTTCGACCAAGCTTTGCTCGATGGCTTTTCTCCGATCATCTTCAACCTTTGTCTTGCCATCCATGGCCATTCGAGTCGATATTCGACTTCTCTGCTCAGATCAATGGTTTCCAAAGCCTATCTCGTCTCTTGGGTTTCTTACGAAACCCTGATCTCTCAGGTTCCTTCGATTTATTTTAGATTTGTTCTGGATCTATGTGTGTGTGAACCTTCTATGCGTTTTTCTCAAAGATTCTTTAATGTTTGCTTTCAGAAACTCTATTTTACTCAACTAGGGTTTCATGTTATTTTATCTCGAACATCTATTCTCTGAATCTCGACATGTTTTTACTGTGTTTGTTTGTATTATCTTCTATCTGAACTCGCATGTTGAAAACCCTAATTTTCTTGGGGATTTTGTTTGAGTTTCCTGGTCTGTTTGTTAGTGGTGGTTTGATTCACCTTATTTTTATCTAAATTAGCATGTTAAAAGCCCTAATTATGGGATCTTGTTTGAGTTTCTGTTTGTTATTCACTTGATTTACCCTATCCTACATCTGATTTAGCATGAGTGAAAACCCTAATTTTGGGACTTATCCGGGATTCTAAACCTATTTTTTTGTTTGACGGCTCATCTCCTATAAACTCGTTTGATTCTCGAAAACCCCAGTTTCTTTTGGGACTATTCAATCTCTTTTTGTCTGTGCAACTCGTTCGTTGAAATTGCAGTGTGCTTCCATTCTCTTGACTATTTTTTGGTTATGAGTTCTTTGCATGCTTCTGAATCTTTTCTCTATTGTTAAGCGCTGAAACTTGACTATCATGCCTTTTAGTTACTGCTACATGCTATTATTTTACACAACTTAGGCTCACATGCCTAGGGCTATGCATTCCTTTATATGTTAAATTTCCCTCTCAAAGTAGCCCTTAATTATGGGCTGACTTCAAATCTCTGTGTGTGATTCTGATTGCACTCTTGTGATTGATTCTTTCCTTATTGTACTTATTTCCCTGCTTCTCAGACCTATTTGAATGCTTTCCTTGAAATCTCGACCCCTGCCTTTCCTACTCAAGTTGAGTGATTCCCTTACCTTGATTTTATTGGTATTGGGTTCTTATAGACCTTTCCTTGATTAGAGTCTGATGAACCTAGCCTCTATTATCTACTATGTACCTGTACTATGCTTGAAATACTTCCTTATTAGTCATAGTCAGCCTATGTGATCTTATTCCTTGTTTAGCACTTGCATGTTACCGTTTGATTTTTAATTCCTCAAGTAAGGGAAGTCTTTGATACCGTTTAATTCTAATTGATACTTGTTCCCCTAATTATTACTGAACTGCAATCCTTACCTTATTTTCTGCCTGTTTTTATACTATAAATACTCTCCTCCCTTCTCTTTGAACACACACGGACACAGAACAATCTGAGTTCACAATTCACTTTCACTTATACTCTCTCTCTCTTTCTGATACTTGCACTGTTGTGGACTGTGTCAGCTTTCTTCTGCACTCTTTTGCTTCTATACTAGTATGTCTCAATTAGTTTACATGCCTCAACAACAGTGTGTTTAATTCTGCCCATTTGATTCTAGCATATTGTCACATGCTCCCCCCCCCCCCTTTCCTTTATAGTTCAGTATTTAAATTATGTATTTAAATCAGTTGTTTGTCATGAATTTGATATTTTATGAATTATCCTTACCCTTTACCCTTTGTGTGTGAGTTGTGGTTCAGGGTATAACAGCACTCCAATATTGCTGTCTACGATCCTGAACTGGATTCTTTGAATCCCAAACTGAATCAATTCCCATTTCTTTTCCCCTCTATGTGTCTGAGCCCTGGATTTGAGTCTGATAGTGTCCTAATCACTATCCAGACTTTAGTCTGACCTTCAAAAGGTCTGCTCCTAACTTGTTCAACCAAACAAGTGGTCAAGGGTGTGCCAGCCTACCTTGTGGCTAGGTATGACCACCACCTGTCATGGATCCCTAATTCCCTTTCACTTTGCACTTACTCTTAGCTATAAGGTCTGCCCCTCTCTTGCAAGCCATACTTTGGGACCCCTGAGCTCCCATTGAACTTGGATGCCTGAGAGTTGGCTCTTCCACACTGCACTATTCTAATGCTAATGGTATCCTGGGTGTAAGCAATGCCTGGAATCCCTGAGATTCCTTGGAACTTTGAAATACCTTGGATAAAGAGAGGGCTTTGGAAATTTGAATCCCTGAAATGGCTCAATCGCATGTTACCAGACATAAATGGTTGAATTAGGCTCCTCGGATCTAGATTTTAGCTTTTGATGTATCTTTTAATTTCCATTTTGATTCATTGGTTTGTAATAATTTTGTATGAAACTTGGGGATTATAGTAAAAGGGTGTAGGAGGGGTCTTTACTTTTCTTGCATCCAAGGGGTAGAAATCATAACTTGGGATTTTATTTTTTATCAAACTCGAAATCATGCCTATAGGGTCTTTAATACTGATTCAATCACATAGAGACCACGCCTATAGGATTTAATGCTTAACTTTACCACAAAATCACCTAGAAAGCATGCTTATAGGATTTAACACTCATGTTTCTGTAATTACACATATAGAGATCATGTCTATAGGCTCTTGCATTTCTACATACACAAATGTCATTAGGCAAACTGTTTATATGCTTAATAACAAAGTTGCATATGGACATCGTGTGTATATGACTCCTATTAATGTCATGAAAGGGTGTTAAAATCAGCAAATGTACAGAAAGCATGCCTATAGGAAATCTCGTCCTTAATAGGCTAATTCGTTTCTAAAACAGAACCAATCGCTGAAACACGTATCTATCTTTACTAAAATTGGTAAACACTTTCTCATAATCAATCTGCACTTTCCTGAAGCTCGTAAACCTTTTAATCAGTCTACATCTTTTCTGAAACAACTGGTAATTCTTTTTCTAAAAGCAGTTTGCATCTTTTCTCTTTGTTAAAACTGATGCCTCTTTTCTCTAAAATCAACTTGCATCTTTTCTGAAATTACTGGTAACTCTTTGCATCTTTTTCTGGAATTAATAGATCATACGCCTAGTTTTATTTCAACACATAGAAAAAGGGTTGGCTAATTAATTAATTGGGCCAGTCCCAGGCAATTGTATCCGTGTTGCCTAATGCAGACTTTCTGTCTAAATGCATGCGTTGAACTAGTCCGCTTGCTGTTTAATTTTAATCTAAGACCAAATCAGTATTTGTCAAGGCATGCTAAACTAAATGATTGTTTGACTTCTGGGGTTAATTTGAGCCTTGTTTGCTTGTTTGTTCTACCTTTTTATTTGATACTTTTTTTGAATGACAAGCTAGAATTTTATCCTTTAAACTCCATAAAGGCCTCCATTCCTTTCTTTCCCCTCTAGGATTAGAAGTCCTAATCCCCGGGACCGATAGGATTGGGACGGGTAGTAGCATGCGATAAGTAAATGATACCGTTCTGCGCTTTAATACCTCAACGGGGTGGGAAGGGTAGACATGGAGATGATGATTACACTATAACACTCCGCGTACAATTGGGTACTTGTGTCGTGCGAATGATCCATGCAATGTATAAACCTAGGACCCCCTCCTCCCTTTTTATTAATTTAACAATTCTTTCTGAATCTTGAAAACTGTTGCACTTTCAATTTCTGTTTCTCATATGATTTTCGGTTTGTTCACACTAAGTACTTGACTTCTTCCCTCTATTTGCACATTTTTACCAAACTGCTCCTTTCTAAAATTCGGCGTTTCTTTTAACCTTTTGTGCTTCTTGTACTTGTTTATTTGCACTTGCATATAAAGTCACAATTGTTGCATGGCCGGGAACCACACTAGCGGATCTTGAGGGGTGCCTAACACCTTCCCCTCGAGATAATTTCAAGCCCTTACCAAAAACTCTGGTTTTCATCTTTAATTGTTTTCTAAAAAGTGTCCTAATGCACTATAATCATTAGGTGGCGACTCTCCGAACTCTCAGAAAACCCAATTCCCAAAGTAGGAAAAGAGTTGTCTTCTCGAATGTCGTGAACCCTATTCCGCTTTAGGAAAAAGGGGGCGTCGACAGCATGGCGACTCTACTGGGGATTTCTTTAGCCTTTTACCATTGCATGCTATACGTGACTTTATTGCTTTCTTTTATCGCTTTTGTTTAATGTCTTTATTTTAAAACTAACATGTTTATTTTGTTTCTTTTTCTTTAATTACCATTATTTATTGCTTTTCCATCAATACTAATGTAATTTCTAAGCAATCATTGTAAACTTTATTGTATGAACGTGAAAATACATGTCAATTTTTTTCATCCTTGTAAACTGCATCTTCAACATCATATTCCACTCGTGCCAAACAAATACTATAGCAGCGCTTATAATGAGTGGTTGCGCACTTTCAATACTATTACCCCCTAAATTTGGCAAAGGCATATTTACGGTAAAACCAGTCGATCAACGGTGTAGTCGACGATTTCGTGCCTTTCCCTCTTGAGTCGTCCGCTCAAGGGTACCAGTCTAGCACTTCAAAATAGAAACCTTATTCCATTTAAATCGTACATGCATCATGGTCAAACCTAGCCGAGTCAGTTATGTTGTCCACATAATGACTCATTAAGATAGCCTTGTCCAAAGTACACCGGGTTTCCTTGAAACCCAAACGGACACCTCCACGTTCTGTGCATTTACTCGGAGAGCTTAAGTGCTTTTCTATGCTAATTATTGATTTAAATAGTCGAGTCTGGTGGGGGTAAGGGACTAACACTCTATTTTGCAGAAAATGAGGCACAAGATCCCTAGATTTGGCATTGTAACCAACATTCATCCGAGGCTGCTGAACCGGTGGAACGACTTCCATTCAAGTGATCAAACACTAGTATACAAGTACCTAGGGAATCTGCCTTCTCTCCTAGAGATTCAGCCTAACAACAGAATCATAGAGGCTGCAATGTTGTTCTGGGATAGCGAGAAATCTGTGTTCCGCTTTGGTGATCTAGAAATGACTCCTTTACTTGAAGAGATAGGGGGTCTAGCTGGAATTCCTTGGGAGACTCCGGGTTTTCTTATGCCAGAGAATCGCAAAGGAAGGGGTTTCCTTTAGATGATGGGATTGAAGAAAAACCCAGACTTAACCTGTTTAAAAAACTCCTAGATCCCGTTTGACTATCTGTATGAGAGGTATGGCTATAGCAAGTCATACCGCACCTATTCAGACGAATTTGCTATCACCTCATTGGGGAATGTCCATAGAAGGGCTTTTGTTTTAATGTTTTGCTTTTTGGGGATGATCGTGTTCCCTATGAAGAAGGCTAGGATCCACACCAGACTAGCCATGGTAACCAAAACTTTGATTGAAGGGATTGGTGGGCAAACTTTCAGCATAGTGCCCATGATCATCACCGAGATATACCGCACCTTAGACAAATGTCGACAACAAGGTAGTCATTTTGAGGGTTGCAACTTATTGCTTCAGCTTTGGCTTATGGAACACCTCCAAAAAGGAGAATACCGACAGGAGATCCTACGCAGAGATTGGGACGATCATATCGCCTTCCACCAACCGAGGCGTATGAATTATATGCCAAAGGTGTTCGCTCAGCCAGAGGACACCAGAGGGTGGGTAGAATTGTTTGAAAATCTGAAAGAAGACTAGGTACAATGGATGTTTGAGTGGTTCCCTACGGATGAATTCATTGTCCGATCCCGAGATGCACCATTTCTCATACTAATTGGTTTGAGAGGGACTTATCCTTACATTCATCTCCGAGCCATGAGGCAAGCTGGAAGAAAACAAATCATACCAAGGGTTGATAAAACAAGTCACCTCAAGGCTGATTTCTAAGAAGCTGATAGCCCTCACAGGTGCCAAGCTCAACATTTGTAGCATTGCAAAATCGTTTTGGGGAAGGAATCCATTGAGCCAAATAGGTACCACGCCGGTTGTGTGCCGCATTATTCAGGTTGGTTAGAAGACGATGGCATGGGTCAGCTGAGATTCGTTCAAGGTCATAGAATTATTGACGAGCATGCCGAAGCACAAATTAAGTATAATCAATTGCGCAAGAGAATTCGAGAGTGTGAAAGTGAGCATCGGGAAATACAAGAAGACCATCAGAAATTGATCGAGGAGTGGAAAGAAATGGGTGTCAGCGCCAAAAATTGGTTAGGGTATTTGGAAAGGGGTTTAGTAGAGCTGGAAGGAAAGTTCATCAAGAGGATCGAGGACTGCCAAACTGCTGAAGGAAATGCAGGCGGACATCTGGCCCGAGCCTACTTACTGCTAGGACTACGCGAGTTGGTCGAGCTGTTCGAAGGAGACAAGGATGCCAAATCTAGGGAAGGTCCTTCAGGGACAAAGTAGTTAGGAGTCCTTTATTTTGCCTTAATGATGTAATAAGGCCAACAGCCACTAGTGAGATTTATTTTCTATTATTTAGAGTCGTTTTGGATTCGTCTTATTTTTATCAATAAAATGAGGCATCTAGCATTACAAGTTCTCCGAAACTATTTGTCGCTAGGACTAACTCGGGCACAACGAGGCACCAAAATTAGTATGCGATTTATATTCTCGCATAATGTGTTTAAATACTGCAATACTTTTCTCTCAAGACCCGCTCTAACTTGTTACCTTTTTTGTTTTTTCTTTTATTTTTACTCCCCTCCCCAAAGGTTAGTTCGTGCATTCTGGCACCATCCGCATACTCCACAAGATCTAAGGGCCCTCCACCTCATCCTCCTCCGATTCCTGTCCAGAACAAGAACAAAGGAAAAATGGGAGATACAAGCGCCAGAAAGGAGATTGAGATTCCTCAGGGTACCCCGGTTGCTAAGAAAATTACTGCACAACTGGATATAAAGCTGTTAAAATTCTAAGAAGAACTGGATCAGGTTCAAAATTTGGCGAACCTATCATTTTCCCTCACCGCTCCTGACGTCAACACCAAAAATCCTGCACCTCCACAAAACACCCCGCAACTACAGATACAACCCACTCATACCTATAACACATGCAACACTCCAAATAACACCCGACTACTCATTCCCGAGCCACTGAACACCATAAATGACCATCTCAACAACACTCCTATTTACGTGGATATTGTACCCCACTACGCCCAACCCATCTCAAATGCACCTGAGTCTGATGACAAGGACTCCCTCATCAGGAACTTAGTGGCAGAGCTCAAGAAATTAACCAGCCGAGTTCAGGGCGTGGAAGGTAACAAAGGCATTGAAAGATTGAATTACGAGGACTTATGCATTCAACGAGATGTTGAACTTCTGGAGGGGTACAAACCTCCCAAGTTTGATATGTTTGATGGAACAGGAGATCCCAGAGTCCACATGCGGACCTATTGTGATAAGATAGTGGGGGGTCGTAAGAGATGAGAAGATCCGTATGAAGCTCTTCATGAGGAGCTTAAAGGGAGATGCACTATCCTGTTACATCAGTCAAGACCCCAAGAAATGGAAAAATTGGGTAGGAATGGCATCAGACTTCATGGATAGGTTCCGGTTTTATACAGAGAGCGCACCAGATGTATTCTACATACAAAATTTAAAGAATAAACCCACCGAAACATTCCGCGAGTATGCTACTCGTTGGAGGTCAGAGGCTGCAAAGGTCAGGCCGACCCTAGAAGAAGAGCAAATGAATAGATTCTTCGTCCGGGCTCAGGATCCTCAATATTATGAGAGGTTGATGTTGATAGAGGGTCAAAAGTTCTTTGATATCATCAAACTCGGAGAAAGAATCGAAGAGGGCATCAGGAATGGTATGGTTACAAATCTTGAAGTATTGCAAGCCACCAATAAGGCTTTACAAACTAGTGACGCGTCCAAGAAGAAAGATGTAAGTGCCGTGATGGTCGCACAGGGAGACGATTTACCACCAAAATACCACACTTACCCATCACCTCCACTTACATATCAGCCTATCCCAAATTACCAAGCACTCGCACCCTCCTATCCACCTCCCGTTTACCAGTCCTCTCCACCTCTCACATATCAACCCACCTCGCCCAGATACTCTCCACCAGCACCTGTTTACCAAGCTTATAACGCTCAACCCTCTCACTACCAATCACCACCCACCCGTCAAAATTTTCCAAGACTCAGACCAAATTTTGACCGTAAACCTCCCAGACAATACACTGCCATCGCTAAAAAAATTGACCAGCTATATGAGAGACTCAAAGTTGCTAGTTACGTCACTCGTATCCCCAGCCAAAGCTCCAGAAAATCCAACCTAGTGGGTCAACCCCAACAAGACCTGTGCGTATCACTCCGGCATGAAAGGACACACCCTTGACGAATGTCGTTCATTGAAAGACAAGATTCAGACCCTGATCGATAATAAAGTCATTATAGCAAAGGAGCCTCCTCCTAATGTTCGTAATAACCCCTTGCCTGACCACAAAGGTGGAGACATTCATATGATCGAGATCGAGGATGATTAGGACCCTAAAGGGTCGATAGGTTTGATTACTGAAGAGGACGAACCAAAGAAGCCAGCGGTTACCCTTAACCCAATTGTCGTGCAGAATCAGCCCTCCAGGGAGGACGAAGTAAATATGTCCATACCTTTTGAACTTGAAGTGCCTCCTTCTGCGAAGGCGTCCGGGCCAATCGAAGTTGAAGTTGGAGTTCCAAAGGCACCTACACCCTTTGTAGTTGCTGTGTTACCACCAAGGGTGCCTATTCCAGTGGCGATGACTCACATGACACCATTCCATTCAAATGCCATACCATGAGATTACACTACCAAAGCTAGGAGGAAAGGAAAGACAAATATAGGAGAAACGATTGCCGCACAATGAATGACTAGAACAGGGAGGGTATACACCCCAGATCACCTAGCTGAGTCCGGTAAGAGCGCCCCGGGATGTCCCATTGAGATAGTACCCGACGATCTTTGGAGGAAAATACAGGCTAAGGAATACTCGGTCGCTGAACAGTTGGACAAAACACCATCACAGATATCTATCCTGGCTCTTATGCAAAGTTCAGATGCTCACAAAAATGCCTTAATAAAGATACTGAGCGAAGTCTATGTGCCCAGCAATATAACCGGGGGTGAGATGGCGAATATGGTGGGGCAAGTGCTGGAGAGCCACAAAATAACCTTCCATGAAGACGAATTGCCACCAGAAGGTTTGGGTCATAACAAGGCACTACATATCATCGTGCAATGCAAAGATTATTTCATCCCTAGGGTTTTGATCGATGAGGGATCGGGCCTCAACAACTGTCCGCTTGTAACTCTCAGAACTTTGGGGAAAGGCCTACACGAGATCAAAGATGGGGCTATCAATGTCAAAGACTTTGATGGATCCCAAAGATCTACTATTGGAGAAATAAGCTTGCGCTTGCAAATGGGGCTAACATGGTTCGACGTCGACTTCCAAGTGATAGACGTCCTGACTTCCTACAACTTGCTGTTGGGATGCCCATGGATCCACGCTGCTGGAGCCATAGCATCGACCCTGCATCAGGCGGTAAAATTCGAATGGAATCACCAAGAAGTGATCATTCATGGCGATGGTAATAACCCCATATATAGTCGCCAGACTATCCCAATTATCGGGGGCAGAAGGAGAGTAGGTGGAGAGACATACCACCACATCGAAAGGGTCAACTCTGTAGACAAAGACAAGTGATGGGACAACAAGATCAAAAGTATCCTGAATTGGTGTGGGTACGAGCCTGGAAAGGGACTCGGTAAAAATCTTCAGGGGATTACTAAGCCCATCAAACTAAAGAAGCATGGCACTACCTTTGGCTTAGGGTATGGTTATACTTGGAAGGAATTCCAGAACTGGTCGCCACCATGGCGCGACCCCTACTGTCCATTGGAGTTTTCCGATACCTAGCGTGGAGCATACCTTCCACCCAGCAGATACTATATATGGGTCAGAAGAAGATGAAGCGTTCGCATCCATGAAGAATTTATTCCTGAAAGATGATAACATGGACTGTTGTGTTCTTTTCAATGAGGAAGGGGAGGAAGGCCCTTCCATACAAGCTGTGAACAGAGGAGACCACCTCAGCAATTGGACAATTAGGACCGTCAGGTTCCGGAAGGCTTCGGGGTAGTGAGCCTAAACAGAAGCACCATGCATCTCATTTTATTTTACTAGTTGATTTTCTTTCCGCATTGTCTTTAATTTTGAAAAGAGCTCCAATGTTTCAAAAAATTATGAATTTAATCAAAAGCATTTCAGTTTATCATATATCTCGCACTTATTATCTTCTCTATCATTTACTCTATTTTTACACAGCATTACTATTACTTATCTTGACGACGAACCAACGACTGTGACTTGCAACAAGACAACGCAGCAAAAGGACATAGACTCAGAAGAAGATGCAATACCTGAAGAGGTCGTCAGAGAGGTTGAGAATTTTGAGAATAGACCCAAGTCCAACCTGGAAGAAACTGAGGTCATTAATCTGGGAAATACAGAAAATGTCAAAGAAATTCGCATCAGTGTTCACTTGTGGCCATCAGAAAAGGAAGAGTATACAAAATTTTTAAAAGAATATGAGGACACATTTGCCTGGTCGTATGATGATATGACTGGTCTCAACACGTCCATTGTAGCTCACAAACTGCCAATAGATCCAACCTGTCCGCCGGTAAAACAGAAGCTCGGGAAATTCAAGCCCGACATGAGTTTGAAAATCTAAGAAGAGGTTACTAGGCAAGTCAAGGCTAAGGTTCTCAAAGTGGTCGAGTATCCAACATGGTTAGCCAACATCGTGCCGGTACCAAAGAAGGACGGGAAGGTTAGAATCTATGTCGACTACCGGGATCTAAACCGGGCCAGTCCCAAAGATGATTTCCCCTTGCCAAACATACACATTATTATCGACAACTATGCCAAGCATGTGTTGTAGTCTTTCGTTGATTGTTTCGCCGGGTATCATCAGATATGGATGGATGAGGAAGATGCAGAGAAAACGTCCTTCATCACGTCGCGGGGAATTTAATGTTATAAAATGATGTCGTTCGGGTTAAAGAATGCTGGCGCCACATACATGAGAGCCATGACTACTATCTTCCATGACATGATACACAAGGAGATCGAGGTATATGTGGATGACGTCATCGTCAAATCCAAGAAAGTCACTGATCATATGGAAGACCTGAGAAAGTTCTTCAACAGACTGAGAAGGTATAACCTAAAATTGAATCCCGCCAAATGTGCATTCGGGGTTCTTGCCGAAAAACTACTAGGTTTCATTGTGAGCCATCGAGGGATAGAATTGGACACATCAAAGGTCAAAGCCAATTAAGAATTGACACAGCCAAAGAACAAGAAGGACGTGATGAGTTTCCTTGGGAGACTCAACTATATCAGCCAGTTCATAGCTCAGTCCACAGTCATTTGTGAACCCATCTTTAAAATGATAAAGAAAGATGCTGCTACTAGATGGACCGCCGATTGTTAGAAAGCCTTTGACAGAATCAAGGAATACCTGTCAACGCCGCCATTCTTTGTTCCTCCCGAGCCAGGAAGACCTCTATTACTTTACCTTACGGTATTAGATGGAGCATTCGGTTGTGTCCTGGGACAACATGACGAAACGGGGAGAAAGGAGCAAGCCATCTATTATCTCAACAAGAAGTTCACCCCGTACGAGGCCCGGTATTCTCTATTAGAGCGCACCTATTGTGCTCTGACTTGGGTAGCTCAGAAATTAAGGCATTATTTCTGTGCCTACACTACCTATCTCATATCCAGGATGGACCCGCTGAAATATATTTTCCAGAAGCCCATGCCCACTGGCAAGCTCGCCAAGTGGAAAATATTGCTGAGTGAGTTTGACATTGTTTACGTGACTCAGAAAGCAATCAAGGGCCAAGCCATAGCAGATAACCTTGCCAAGAATCCTATCGGTGGAGAATACGAACCACTGAAAACGTATTTTGCTGACGAGGAAGAATCGTTTGTAGGAGAAGATATTGCAGAATCCTACGATGGTTGGAGGTTGTTTTTAGATGGAGTCGCAAATTTGAAAGGAGTCAGCATAGGGGCTGTCCTAGTATCAGAAACCGGCCAGCATTACCCGGTATCCACCAAACTCAGGTTACCTTGCACAAACAACATGGTTGAATACGAAGCTTGCATCCTGGGACTCAAGATGGCCATTGACATGAACATTCAAGAGCTACTAGTGATCGGGGACTCAGACCTACTCATACATCAAGTTCAAGGAGAATGTGCCACCAAAACTCCAAGATACTTCCCTATTTGCATCACATACAGGAGTTGAAGAAAAGATTCATAAAGACTAAATTTCAGCATGTCCCCAGGATTCAGAATAAGTTCACTGACGCATTAGCCACTTTATCATCCATGATCCAGCATCCAGATGCAAATTTCATTGATCCCATCCCAGTAAGGATTTATGATCAGCCGGCTTATTGTGCTCACGTTGAGGAAGAAGCAGACGGAAAACCATGGTTCTGTTGATACCCAATTTTTTCCCTAAGTATTTTATATACCCAAAATACTTTCAAAATGACATATATATGCATATATAAGCATACCCAAGTGTTTTAGTATTATTCCCAAATTTTTAAGAATTTTTAAAATCAATTTATTGTCTATTGTAACAGTACAAAATCCAATAATTATTCCCAAATTACCATTTTGGTGAATAACTTATTTTGTTCTCATATTTACACCAAAATATAATTAAGGTGATTTTTGTAAATTTTTACAAATTTGTTTGGTATTTTTAAAGCTAATTGCATATAAATGCAAATATAGCCTATTTTTACGATTAATAGTGTTTTATAATTGTAAAATTAGTTCCAGTATTTTTTAATTAATACATATGTATTATTAATTGGTTAAGCATCTTTAATTTTCTTTTAAAATTATTTTTCACTATTTTTATAAAATAAAAGGAAAAACTGGCTATTTAAAATGTAGTCCCAATTCGTTCCAATTGTAGCCTCATTTACATTTCAATTTTATCTTAAAACTTGACCCAATTTCAACCCCAAAATCGGGCTAGCCCAATCCTATTTAACCCAACCCAATAACCCATTTATCTAACCCGCCCGGATTACCTTTTAATCCAGGCCGTTGATCATTTTTATCAACGGCCCAAACACGCCCTTTCCTTTTTTAATTTGCCACCCCCAACCCTAATTTATTTTCTTTCAATCACCGCCTTGAAACCCCTCATCTCTGAAACTCTCTCCCAACAACACCTCAAACCCTAGCCGTCGCCTCTCACCGGAGCCCTAATCTATGGTCATCAGGCTCATCAGAGGCCTATCTAGCCTCTCATGGCCTCTGTGTGCTCACTTCTAAAGGTCCAACGGCCAGATCTTGAAGGATTCCGACCAAGCCCTACTCGACGATTGTTCTCTAGTCATCTTCGACCTTTTTCCGGCCAGCAGTGGCTATTCAAGTTCGATCTTCGACTTGTCTACTCAGATCGATGGTTTCCAAAGCCTATCTCTTCTCTTGGGTTTCTTCCGAAACCCTAATCTTTGAGGTTCGTTCGATTTATTTTGGATCTTTTCTGAACCTATGTGTGTGTGAACCTTCTATTCGTTTTTCTTTAATGTTTGCTTTCAGAAACTTTTATTTCCTCAACTAGGGTTTCATGTTATTTTATTTGGAACATCTCTTCTCTGAATCTCGACATGTTTTTACTGTGTTTGGCTGTATTATCTTCTATCTGAACTTGCATGTTCAAAACCCTAATTTTCTTGGGGATTTTGTTTGAGTTTCCTGGTCTGTTTGTTAATGGTTGTTTGATTCACCTTATTTTTTATCTGAGTTAGCATGTTAAAAACCTTAATGTTGGGATTTTGTTGAGGATCTGTTTGTTATTCACTTGACTTACCCTCTCCTATATCTGATTTAGCATAAGTGAAAACCCTAATTTTTGGGGCATATACGAGGTTGTAACCCTGTTTGTTTGTTTGACTGCTCATCTCCTCTAAATTCATTTGATTTTCGAAAACCCCTGTTTCTTTGGGGACTATTCAATTTCTTTGAAGTTGCTTGTGCAACTCGTTCGTTGAAATTGCAGGGTGCTTCCATTCTCTTGACTATTTTTGGTCCTGAGTTCTTTGCATGTTTTTGATATTTTCTATATTGTTAAGCACTGAAACTTGACTATCATGTCTTCTAGTTACTGCTACATGCTATTATTTTCCCACAACTTGGCTTCACATGCCTATTATTTGTACATTCATGTATATATATATATACTGAGTTCTTTCTGTAACGTGTGAGTAATTTTTCAAAACCTTTCCTTAGTGTGATTCTGATTGCACTCTTATAATTGATTCTTTCCTTTATTGTCTTGATTTCCATTGTTTCTTGTTCATGTTTGAAATGTTTACCTTTCGACCATTCTTTTCTACTCAAGCTTATTCGATCCCATTACCTTAATTACATTAGTATGGGATTCTTACAAACCTTTCCTTAATTAAGGTCTAATGAACCTAACCCCTAATACATGTGGTGTACTCGTACTATACTGAAAATCTTTCCTTATTTGTCATGTACAGCCCTGCGTGATTTCTTTCCTTGTTTAACACTTGAATGCTACCGTTTGATTTAATTCCTTAATTAAAGGAAGTCTTTGATACCGATTTGATTTTAATTGACACTTGTTCCCCTAATTATTGTTGAACTGCAATCCTTGCCTTATTTTTCTGCCTGTTTTTACACTATAAATACTCTCCCCCCTCTTTTTGAACAAACACGAACACAGATTAATCTGAGTTCACAATTCACCTTCACTTATACTCTCTCTCTCTTTCTGATACTTGCATTGCTGTGGACTGTGTTTGCTTTCTTCTGCACTCTTTTGCTTCTATACTGGTATGTCTCAATTAGTTTACATGCTTTAACAACAATGTGTTTAATTCTGCCCATTTGTTTACCCTTTCCTTTACAGTCCAGTATCTAAATAACGTGGGCAATCATTTGTTTGTTGTGAGTTTGATACTTTATGAATTCCCTTACACCCTTACCCCTTTTTATGTGAGTTATTGTTCGGGGCATAGCAACACTCCAATATTGTTGTCTATGATCCGGAACTGGATTCTTTGAATCCCTAAATCAATCAATTCTCACTCCCTTTCCCCTTTTATGTGCTTGAGCCCTGGACTTGGGTCTGATAGTGTCCTAATCACTATCCAGACTTCGGTCTGACCTTCAAAAGGTCTGCTCCTAACTTGTTCAACCAAACAAATGGTCAGGTGTGTGCCAGCCTACTTTATGGCTAGGTATGACCACTACCTGTCATGGCTCTATAATTCTCTTTCGCTTTGTATTTATTACTAGCTATAAGTTCTGCCCCTCTCTTGCAAGCCATGCTTTGGGACCCCTGAGCTCCCTCTAAACTTGGATGCCTGAGATCAGGCTCTTCCACACTGCACTATTCTAATTTTGATAATATCCTGGGTGTAAGCAATGTCTGGAATCCCTGAGATTCCTTGGAACTTTGAAACACTTTGGATAAAGAGAAGGCTTTGGAAATATGGATCACGGAGTTGGTTAAATACATATTAATGGACATTAAGGTTGAATTAGGTTGCTCGGATCTAGCTGTTAGCTTTTGATGTATCTTTTAATTTCTAGTTTGATTCATTGGGTTGTCATAATTTTGTATGAAACTCGGGGATTATAGTAAAAGGGTGTGGGATGGGTCTTTATTTTTCTTGCATCCAAAGGGTAGAAATCATGACTTAGGATTTATTTTATCAAACTAGAACTCTTGCCTCTAATACTGATTCAATCACATAGAGACCATGCCTATAGGATTTAACGCTTAACTCACCTAGAAAGCATGTTTATAGGATTTAATCCTCATATTTGTAACTATGCATCATGAGATCCTGCCTATATGAGTATAAAATTTCTGAAAATCAATAGATGTCATGCCTATATGATACGCATATTCATTAGGCAAATTTTAGGATTAATTAAACAAGCGTCTTTTCACAAGTTCATTAACAAGTGCTAAAATCAATAACGTAGATATCATGCCTATAAGATTTTGCATCAAACTCATTTGGCCCTTTTAAAGCAGTAATAATTGGTTAATTGGTTCTTAGACGCCTAACTTAGTAACGTTGTCAAAACTTTAACCTTTGATAAAACTCTTTCAAACTAGTGTGCATTTGTCCCAAAAATCAAGTTCTTCAAATTTGCATATCTTTTCTAACACAGCTTCTCTAATATTCTGCCTAAATGCATTCCTTTTCAAAACAATCCCTGAACTCATTGTTTAAATTATTTCCGCAATTTACTTTTTTTTTTAAAAGTTTTGTCTCTTCTGGATTTCAAAAACTACTCTTTCTGCATGTACAATTGAAACAACCCTCCGATACCTTTTTGAAATTCATTTCCTAAATGTTGTCCTAAGTTTGCAGCCCCCCTTTTCTTTAAAAACATTTATGCATTAGTTACCTTCTAAAAATCAGTGATTTCTTTAAAATAACTCACGTCAAATGCCTTAACATCCGACAACTATATCCGAGTTGTCTAATGCAGACATTCTGTCTAAATATATGTGTTGGACCAGTCCGCTCGCTGCTTAAATTTAATCTAAGACCAAACCAGTATTTGTTAAGGCATGCTAAACTAAATGATTGTTTAATTTCTGGGGTTAATTTGAATCTTGTATGATTGTTTGTTATCCCCTTTTACTTGCTACTTGTTTTGAATGTCGATTAGTATTTTATCCTTTAAACTCCATAAAGGCCTCCATCCCTTTCTTTCCTCTTTAGGATTAGAAGTCCTAATACTCCGGTACTGATAGGATTGGGACGGGTAATAGCATGCGGTAAGCAAACGATACCGTTCCGCGCTTTAATACCTTAACGGGATGTGAAGGGTAGACATGGAGATGATGATTACACGATGACACTTCGCGTACAATTAAGTACCAGTGTTGTGCGAATGATCCATTTAATGTATAAACCTAGGACCCCCATCCCTCTTTATTAGTTGTTATTCTCAGATTTTTTCAAAAGCTGTCCAAAACGTTTCGAACTTCCATCTTGTGTTTATTTCCTTAAGTTATTTATGTCATTTATTTGATCTCTCCCCTCATTGCGTTTATCTTCTTAAATTACAAAATTGTTATCCTCTAAATTTCAGCACCTTTAAATCCTTTTCACACTCTTATTTGTAACAATTTTCCCATATTTTCAATGCTTGCTTGTTTACATTTGCATTTAAAGTCACAATTGTAGCATGGACGGGAACCACACTAGTGGATCTTAAGTGGTGCCTAACACCTTCCCCTCGAGATAATTTCTAGCCCTTACCCAAACTCTGGTTTTCATCTTTAATTCTTTTTTTCTAAAGTGTCCTAATGCACTATAATCATTAGGTGGCGACTCTCCAAACTCTCAAAAACCCAATTCCTACAGTGGGAAAAGAGTTGTCTTCTTGAATGTCGTGAACCCGATTCCGCGAGGAAAAAGGGGGCATCGATAGCATGGCGACTCTGCTGGGGATTTCATTAGGCTTTTACCATTGCATGCTATACGTGACTTTATTGCTTTCTTTTATTTCTTTTATTTAATGTCTTTATTTGAAACTGACTTGTTTCTTTTGTTTTTATTTTACTTTCATTTATCGCTTTTCCATAAATGTCGCTGTAATTTTTTAGCAATCATTGTAACTTTGTTGTAACTAGCTATAAGTTCTTCCCCTCTCTTTCAAGCCATGCTTTGGGACCCCTGAGCTCCCTCTAAACTTGGATGCCTGAGATCAGGCTCTTCCACACTGCACTATTCTAATTTTGATAATATCCTGGGTGTAAGCAATGTCTGGAATCCCTGAGATTCCTTGGAACTTTGAAACACTTTGGATAAAGAGAGGGCTTTGGAAATATGGATCACGGAGTTGGTTAAATACATATTAATGGACATTAAGGTTGAATTAGGTTGCTCGGATCTAGCTGTTAGCTTTTGATGTATCTTTTAATATCTAGTTTGATTCATTGGGTTGTTATAATTTTGTATGAAACTCGGGGATTATAGTAAAAGGGTGTGGGAGGGGTCTTTATTTTTCTTGCATCCAAAGGGTAGAAATCATGACTTAGGATTTATTTTATCAAACTAGAAATCCTGCCTATAGGAGCTCTAATACTGATTCAATCACATAGAGACCATGCCTATAGGATTTAACGCTTAACTCACCTAGAAAGCATGTTTATAGGATTTAATCCTCATATTTTGTAACTATGCATCACGAGATCCTGCCTATATGAGTATAAAATTTCCTGAAAATCAATAGATGTCATGCCTATATGATACGCATATTCATTAGGCAAATTTTAGGATTAATTAAACAAGCGTCTTTTCACAAGTTCATTAACAAGTGCTAAAATCAATAACGTAGATATCATGCCTATAAGATTTTGCATCAAACTCGTTTGGCCCTTTTAAAGCACTAATAATTGGTTAATTGGTTCTTAGATGCCTAACTTAGTAACGTTGTCAAAACTTTAACCTTTGATAAAACTCTTTCAAACTAGTGTGCATTTGTCCCAAAAATCAAGTTCTTCAAATTTACATATCTTTTCTAACACAACTTCTCTAATATTCTGCCTAAATGCATTCCTTTTCAAAACAATCCCTGAACTCATTGTTTAAATTATTTCCGCAATTTACTTTTTTTTAAAAAGTTTTGTCTCTTCTGGATTTCAAAAACTACTCTTTCTGCATGTACAATTGAAACAACCCTCCGATCCCTTTTTGAAATTCATTTCCTAAATGTTGTCCTAAGTCTGCAGCCCCCCTTTTCTTTAAAAACATTTATGCATTAGTTACCTTCTAAAAATCAGTGATTTCTTTAAAATAACTCACGTCAAATGCCTTAACATTCGACAACTATATCCGAGTTGTCTAATGCAGACTTTCTGTCTAAATATATGTGTTGGACCAGTCCGCTCGCTGCTTAAATTTAATCTAAGACCAAACCAGTATTTGTTAAGGCATGCTAAACTAAATGATTGTTTGGTTTCTGGGGTTAATTTGAACCTTGTATGATTGATTGTTATCCCCTTTTACTTGCTACTTGTTTTGAATGTCGATTAGAATTTTATCCTTTAAACTCCATAAAGGCCTCCATCCCTTTCTTTCCTCTTTAGTATTAGAAGTCCTAATACCCCGGGACTGATAGGATTGGGACAGGTAATAGCATGCGGTAAGCAAACGATACCGTTCCGCGCTTTAATACCTTAACGGGATGTGAAGGGTAGACATGGAGATGATGATTACACGATAACACTTCGCGTACAATAAAGTACCAGTGTTGTGCGAATGATCCATGTAATGTATAAACCTAGGACCCCCATCCCTCTTTATTAGTTGTTATTCTCAGATTTTTTCAAAAGCTGTCCAAAACTTTTCGAACTTCCATCTTTTGTTTATTTCCTTAAGTTATTTATGTCATTTATTTGATCTCTCCCCTCATTGCGTTTCTCTTCTTAAATTACAAAATTGTTATCCTCTAAATTTCAGCACCTTTAAATCCTTTTCACACTCTTATTTGTAACAATTTTCCCATATTTTCAATGCTTGCTTGTTTACATTTGCATTTAAAGTCACAATTGTAGCATGGCCGGGAACCACACTAGTGGATCTTAAGGAGTGCCTAACACCTTCCCCTCGAGATAATTTCTAGCCCTTACCCAAACTCTGGTTTTCATCTTTAATTCTTTTTTTCTAAAGTGTCATAATGCACTATAATCATTAGGTGGCGACTCTCCAAACTCTCAAAAACCCAATTCCTACAGTGGAAAAGAGTTGTCTTCTCGAATGTCGTGAACCCGATTCCGCGAGGAAAAAGGGGGCATCGATAGCATGGCGACTCTGCTGGGGATTTCTTTAGGCTTTTACCATTGCATGCTATACGTGACTTTATTTCTTTCTTTTATTTCTTTTATTTAATATCTTTATTTGAAACTGACTTGTTTCTTTTGTTTTTATTTTACTTTCATTTATCGCTTTTCCTTAAATGTCGCTGTAATTTTTTAGCAATCATTGTAACTTTATTGAATGAACGTGAAAATACATGTCAATATGTTTCATTCTTGTAAACTGCATTTTCAACATCATATTCCACTCGTGACAAACAAATACTACAGCAACGCTTATAATGAGTAGTTGCGCACTTCCAATACTATTACCCCTAAATTTGGCAAAGGCGTATTTGCGATAAAATCAGTCGATCAATGGTGTAGTCGACGGTTCCGTGCCTTTCCCTCTTGAGTTGTTCGCTCAAGGGTACCATTCTAGCACTTCAAAATAGAAACCTTACTCCGTCAAACTATGCATGTATCATGGTCAAACTAGTCGAGTCAGTTATGTTGTCCACATAATGATTCATTAAGATAGCTTTGTCCAAAGTCCACTGGGTTTCCTTGAAACCCAAACGGACGCCTCCACGTTCTGTGCATTTATTTGGAGAACTTAAGTGCTTTACTATGCTAATTACTAATTTAAATAGTCGAGTCTGGTAGGGGTAAGGGCCTAACACTCTGTTTTGCAGAAAAATGAGGCACGAAATCCCCAGATTTGGCATGGTTACCAACATTCATCCAAGGCTTTTGAATTGGTGGAACTACCTCCATTCAAGTGATCAAACACTCGTCTGCAAGCACCTAGGGAATCTGCCTTCTCTCCTAGAGGTTCAGCCTAACAACAGAATCATAGAGGCTACAACGATGTTCTGGAATAGTGATAAATCCGTGTTCCGCTTTGGTGATCTAGAAATGACTCATTTACTTGAAGAGATAGGAGGTCTAGCTGGGATTCCTTGGGAGACTCCGGGTTTGCTTATGCTAGAAAATCGCAAAGGAAGGAGTTTCCTTAAGATGATGGTATTGAAGAAAATCCTAGACTTAACCTGTTTGAAAGACTCCTACTTCCCGTTCGACTATCTATATGAGAGGTACGGCTATAGCAAGTCATACCGCATCTATTTAGACGAATTTGCTATCACCTTATTGGGGCATATCCATAGAAGGGTTTTTGTCTTCATGTTTTGCTTTTTGGGGATGATCGTGTTCCCTATAAAGAAGGCTAGGATCCACACCAGACTAGCCATGGTAACCAAAACTTTGATGGAAGGGATTGCTGGGCAAACTTTCAGTATAGTGCCCATGATCGTCTTCGAGATATACCGCGCCTTGGACAAATGTCAACAACAAGCTAGTCATTTTCAGGGTTGCAATTTGTTGTTTCAGTTGTGGCTCATGGAACACCTCCAGAAAGGAGAAAACCGACAAGAGATTCTACGTAGAGATTGGGATGATCATATCGACTTCCACCAGCCAAGGCACATGAATTATATGCCTAAAATGTTCGCTCAGCCGGAGGACGCCAGAGGATGGGTAGAATTGTTCGAAAGTCTGAAAGAAGGCCAGGTGCAATAGATGTTTGAGTGGTTCCCTACGGATGAATTCATTGTTCGATCCCTAGATGTACCATTTCTCATACTGATTGGTTTGAGAGGGACTTATCCTTACGTTCCTCTCCGAGTTATGAGACAAGCTGGGAGAAAACAAATTATAAGAAGGGTCGATAAAACGAGTCACCTCAGGGCAGATTTCCAAGACAATGATAGCCCCCACAGTTGCCAAGCTCAGCATTTGTGGCATTGCAAAATCGTTTTGGGGAAGGAATCCATTTAGCCGGACAGGTACCACGCCTGTTGTGTGCCGCATTATTTGGGTTGGTTAGAAGACAATGGCATGGGTCAACCAAGGTTCGTTCAAGGTCACAGAATTATTGACGAGCATGCTAAAACACTTGCTAGGTATAATCAACTGCGCAAGAGAATCCGAGAGTGTGAAAGTGAGCATCAGTAAATACAAGAAGCCCATCAGAAATTGATCGAGGAGTGGAAAGAAATGGCTGTCAACGCCAATAATCGGTTAGGTATTTGGAACGGGGTCTAGTAGAGTTGGAAGGAAAGTTCATCAAGAGGATCGAAGACTGCCAAAATGCTGAAGGAAATGCAGGAGGACATTTTCCCCAAGCCTACTTATTGCTAGGACTACGCGAGTTGGTGGATCTGTTCGAGGGGGACAAGACTGCCAAATCTGGGGAAGGTCCTTCTAGGACCAAGTAGTTAGGAGTCCTTTATTTTTCCTTAATGATGTAATAAGGCCAACGACCACTAGTGACATTTACTTTATGTTATTTAGAGTCATTTTGGATTCGTCTTATTTTTATCAATAAAATGAGGCATTTAGCATTATAAGTTCTCCAAAATTATTTGTCGCTAGGCCTACCTCGGGCACAACGAGTCACCAAAGTTACGACATGATTTATATTCTCGCACAATGTGTTTAAATAATGCAATACTTTTTCCTCAAAGCCCGCACTAACTTGTTATTTTTTTTGTTTTTCTTAATTTTTATTCCCTTCCCCAAAGGTTAGTTCGTGCATTCTGGCACCATCAGCATATTCCACAACATCCAAGGGCCCTCCACCTCCTCCTCCTCCGAGTCCTGTCCGTAACAAGAACAATGGAAGAATGGAAAACACAAGTGCTAGAAAGGAGATTCAAAGGGAGGAAATTTCTCAGGGTACCCCAATTGCTAAGGGAACTGCTGCTCATCTTGAGCAGAAATTGTCGAAATTCCACGAAGAGTTGGACCAAGTTCGTAACTTGGCAAGCCTATCATTCTCTCTTGCTGCTCCTGATGACAACACCCAAAACCCCGTACCTCCACAAAACACCCCGCAACCACAAATACAACCCACTCATGCTCAAACCTGCTACACGTGCAACAACGCTCCATTGCTCATTCCCGAGCCACCAAACACTACGAACGACCACCTCCATAACACTCCTATCTTTGTGGATACTATACCTCACTACACCCAACCGATATCAAATTCACCTGAGTCTGAGGACAAAGACTCCCTCATTAGGAGCTTAGCAGTTTAGCTCAAGAAGTTAAACAGTCAGGTCCAGGGTGTCGAAGGTAGCAAAGGCATTGAGGGGCTGAACTATGAAGACTTGTGCATTCAACTAGATGTTGAACTTCCGAAAGTGTACAAAACTCCCAAGTTCGAAATGTTTGATGGAACCAGAGATCCCAGAGTCCACCTAAGGACCTATTGCGATAAGCTAGTTGGGGTTAAAGAGATGAGAAAATCCGCATGAAGCTCTTCATGAGGAGCTTGACGGGAGATGCACTGTCCTAGTACATCAGTCAAGACCCCAAGAAATGGACGAGTTGGGTAGGAATGGCATCAGACTTCATGGATAGATTCCAGTTTAATACAGAGAACGCACCAGATGTATTCTATATACAGAATTTGAAGAAGAAACCCACTGAAATATTCCGCGAGTACGCTACTCGTTGGAGGTTAGAAGCTGCAAAGGTTAGGCCGGCCTTGGAAGAAGAGCAAATGAATACGTTCTTCGTCTGGGCTCAGGATCCCCAATATTATGAGAGGGTGATGCTGATCGAGGGTCAGAAGTTCTCTGATATCATCAAACTCGGGGAAAATATCGAAGAGGGCATCAAGAATGGTATGGTTACAAATCTTGAAGCATTGCAAGCCACCAACACGGCTTTACAAACTGGTGGCGCATCCAAGAAGAAAGATGTAAGCGTCGTGATAGTCGCACAGTGAGACAAATCACCACCGAAGTACCACACTTACCCATCGCCTCCACTTACATATCAGCCTATCCTAAATTACCAGGCACCCGCACCCTCCTATCCACCTCCCATTTTCCAATCCTCTCCACCTCTCACATATCAACCCACCTCACCCATATACTCTCAACCAGCACCTGTCTACCAAGCTTATAACGTTCAGCCCTCTCACTACCAATCATAACCCACCTGTCAAAATTTTCCAAGACCAAGACAAAACGTTGACCGTAAAACTCCCAGACAATACACAACCATCGCTGAACCAATTGACCAGCGATATGAAAGACTCAAAGCTGCTGGTTACGTCACTCCTATCCCAGCCAAAGCTCCAGAAAATCCCTCCCAGTGGGTCAACCCCAACAAGACCTGTGCGTATCACTCCGGCATGAAGGGACACACCCTTGATGAGTGTCGTTCGTTGAAAGACAAGATTCAGACCCTGATCGACAATAAGGTCATTATAGCAGAGGAGCTTACTCCTAATGTTCGTAATAACCCCCTACCTGACTACAAAGGTGGAGACATTCATATGATCAACATCGAGGATGACTGGGACCCTAAAGGTCGATAGGTTTGATTGCTGAAGGGGATGAACCAAAGAAGCCGGCAATTACCCTTAACCCAATTGTTGTACAGAATCAGCCCTCCATGGACGACAAAGTAATTATGTCTGTACCGCTTGAATTTGAAGTGCCTCCTTCTGCAAAGGCGTCTGGGCCGATTGAATTTGAATTTGGGGTTCCAAAGGCACCTACACCCTTTGTAGTTGATGCGTTACCACCAAGGGTGCCTATTCCAGTAACAATGGCTGACATAACACCATTCCACTGAAACGTCATACCGTGGGATTACACTGCCGAAGCTAACGATTGCCGCACAAGGAATGACTAGAACAGGGAGGGTCTACACCTCAGAGCACCTAGCTGAGTCCGGTAAGCAAGCTCCAGGGCACCCATTGAGAAAGGACCCAACAATTTTTGGAGGAAAATACAGGCTAAGGAATACTCGGTCGCTGAACAGTTGAAAAAATCACCGGTACAGATATCAATCCTGGCCCTTCTACAAAGTTCAGACGCTCACAAGAATGCCTTAATGAAGATACTGAGTGAAGCCTATGTGCCCAGCAATATAACCGGGGGTGAGATAGCGAATATGGTGGAGCAAGTGCTGGAGAGCCAAAAAATAACCTTCCACGAAGACGAATTGCCGCCAGAGGGTTTGGGTCATAACAAGGCACTGCACATCACCGTGCAATGCGAAGATTATTTCATCACCAGAGTTCTGATCGATGGAGGATCGAGCCTCAACATCTGTCCGCTTGTAACTCTCAAAACTCTGGGGAAAGGCCTACACGAGATCAAAGACGGGGCTATCAATGTCAAAGCCTTCGATGGGTGCCAGAAATCTACTATTGGAGAAATCAGCCTATGCTTGCAAATAGGACCAATATTGTTTGACGTCGACTTCCAATTGATAGACGTCCCGGCATCCTACAACTTACTGTTAGGATGCCTCTGGATCCACGCTGCCGGAGCTGTAGCATCAACCCTGCATCAGGCGGTAAAGTTTGAACGGAATCACCAGGAAGTCATCATTCATGGCGATGGTAGTAATCCCATATATATATTCGCTAGACCATCCCAATGATCGGGGGCAGAAGGAGAATAGGCGAAGAGACATACCACCGCATCGAAAGGGTCAACGCTATAGACAAAGACAAGTGATGGGACAACAAGATTGAAAGTATCCTGAATTAGTGCGGGTACGAGCCTGGAAACGGACTCAGCAAGAATCTCCAGGGGATCACTAAGCCCATCACACTGAAGAAGCATGGCGCTACCTTTGGCTTAGGGTACAACTATACTTGGGAAGAATTCCAGAACTGGTCGCCACCATGGCACGGCCCCTACTATCCATTGGAGTTTCTGATACATAGCCTGGAGCAGACCTTCCAGCCAGCAGATACTATGTATGGGTCCGAAGAACATGATACCTTGGTAGCCATGAAGAATTTGTTCCTATAGGATGATGATATAGGATGTTATGTTCTTTTTGAGGAGGAGGGGGAGGAAGGCCCTTCCATACTAGCCGCAAGCGAAGGAGACCGCCTCAGCAACTGGTCAATTAGGACCGTCAGAGCCCGGAGGGCTTCGGGGTATCAAGGCTAAATAAAAGCAGCATGCATCGCATTTTTAGTTTACTTTACTAGTTGATTTTCCTTTTGCATTGCCTTTAATTTCGAAAAAAAGCTCCGATATTTCAAACAATTTCGAATTTAATCAAAGCATTTCAATTTATCATATATACCTCCCTTATTATTTTCTCTATAATTTTCTCTATTTTATACAGCATTACTATTACTTATTTTGACGATGAACCAACGACTGTGACTTGCAACAAAACAATGCAAAAAAAGGACATAGACTCAGAAGAAGATGAAATACATGAAGAGGTCGTCAGAGAGGTTGAGAATTTTGAGAATAGACCTAAGTCCAACCTGGAGGAAACAGAAGTCATTAATTTGGGAGATACAGAGAATGTCAAAGAAACTCGCATCAGTGTTCACTTGTCGCCATCAGAAAAGAAAGAGTATGCAGAATTCTTAAAATAGTATGAAGACATATTCGCCTGGTCGTATGATGAAATGACTGGTCTCAGCACGTCCATTGTAGCTCATAAGTTTCCAACAGATCCAGCCTGTCCGCCGGTAAAGTAGAAGCTCAGGAAATTCAAGCCCGACATGAGTTTGAAAATCAAAGAAGAGGTTACTAAGCAAGTCAAGGCTAAGGTTCTCAAAGTGGTCGAGTATCCAACATGGTTAGCCAACATCGTGCCGGTACCAAAGAAGGACGGGAAGGTTAGAATCTATGTCGACTACCGGGATCTAAACCGGGCCAGTCCCAAAGATGATTTCCCCTTGCCAAACATACACATTCTTATCGGCAACTATGCCAAGCATGTGTTGTAGTCTTTCGTTGATTGTTTCGCCGGGTATCATCAGATATGGATGGATGAGGAAGATGTAGAGAAAACGGCCTTCATCACGTCGTGGGGAATTTAATGTTACAAAATGATGTCGTTCGGGTTAAAGAATGCTGGCGCCACATACATGAGAGCCATGACTACTATCTTCCATGACATGATACACAAGGAGATCGAGGTATATGTGGATGACATCATCGTCAAGTCCAAGAAAGTCACTGATCATATGGAACACCTGAGAAAGTTCTTCAACAGACTAAGAAGGTATAATCTGAAACTGAATCCCGCCAAGTTTGCATTCGGGGTTCCTGCTGGAAAACTACTGGGTTTCATCGTGAGTCGTCGAGGAATAGAATTGGACCCCTCAAAGGTCAAAGCCATTCAAGAACTTCCACCGCAAAAGAACAAGAAGGACGTGATCAGTTTCTTGGGAAGACTCAACTATATCAGCCGGTTCATAGCTCAGTCCACAGTCATTTGTGAACCCATCTTTAAAATGCTAAAGAAATACACTGCTACTAGATGGACCGACGATTGTCAGATAGACTTTGACATAATCAAGGAATACTTGTCAACGCCACCAGTCTTGGTTCCTCCCGAGCCAGGAAGACCTCTACTGCTTTACCTTGCAGTATTGGATAGAGCATTCGGTTGTGTTCTGGGACAACATGATGAAACAGGGAGAAAGGAGCAAGCCATCTATTACCTCAGCAAGAAGTTCACCCCGTACAAGGCCCGATATTCTCTATTAAGTGCACCTGCTGTGCTTTGACTTGGGTAGCTCAGAAGTTGAGGCATTATTTCTGTGCCTACACTACTTATCTCATATCCAGGATGGACCCGTTGAAGTATATTTTCCAGAAGCCCATGCCCACTGGTAAGCTCGCCAAGTGGAAAATCTTGTTGAGTGAGTTCGACATTGTTTACGTGACTCAGAAAGCAGTCAAGGGTCAAGCCATAACAGATCACCTTGCCGAGAGTCCCATTGAAGGAGAATATGAACCACTAAAAATGTATTTTCCTAACGAGGAAGTGTCCTTTGTAGGAGAAGACATTGCAGAATCCTATGATGTTTGGAGGTTGTTTTTCGACGGAGCAGCAAATTTCAAAGGAGTTGGCATAGGGGCAGTCCTAGTATCAGAAACTAACCAGCATTACCCGGTATTCGCCAAGTTCAGGTTTCCTTGCACAAACAACATGGCTGAATACGAAGCTTGCATCCTCGGACTCAAGATGGCCATTGACATGAACATTCAAGAGTTGCTAGTGATCGGGGACTCAGACTTGCTCATACATCAAGTTCGAGAAGAATGGGCAACCAAAAACTCCAACATACTTCCCTATTTGCGTCACATACAGGAGTTAAGGAAAACATTCACAAAGACAGAATTTCAGCATGTCCCCAGGGTTCAGAACGAATTCGCTGATGCATTAGCCACTTTATCATCCATGATCCAGCATCCAGAAATGAACTTCATTGATCCCATCCCAGTAAGGATTTATGATCAGCCTGCTTATTGTGTTCACGTTGAGTAAGAAGCATACGGAAAACCATGGTTCCACGACATCAAAAGGTACTTGACAACAAGGGAATATCCAGAACTTTCCAACGCCACTCAGAAACGCACACTTCGGAGATTATCTAACAACTTCTTTCACAGTGGGGGGAATCCTATATAGGAGGACTCCCGATTTGGGTTTTCTAAGGTGTGTCGAAGCAAAAGAAGCATCCAGACTATTAGATGAAGTGCACACATGGACATGTGGGCCGTACATGAATGGTTTTGTCTTAGCAAAGAAGATACTCCGAGCAGGGTATTTTTGGATGACTATGGAAACTGACTGTATCCAGTATGTTCGCAAGTGCCATCTCTATCAGATACATGCAGATATGATAAAGGTGCCTCCAAATGAGCTTACTGCAACAAGCTCACCGTGGTCGTTCGTCGCCTGGGGAATGGATGTCATTGGACCTATCGAGCCTGCCGCATCAAACGGTCACAAATTTATCCTGGTGGCAATTGATTACTTTACTAAATGGGTTGAAGCAGCATCATATAAAGCAGTGACTAATAAAGTTGTGGCAGACTTCGTCCGTGATCGTATTGTTTGCCGATTCGGGATCCCGGAATCAATCATCACTGATAATGGCTCTAATCTCAACAATGATTTAATGATAACAATGTGTGAGGCATACAAGATCAAATACAAGAATTCTACAGCCTAGAGGCCTCAGGTGAATGGAGCTGTAGAAGCAGCCAAGAAGAATATCAAGAAGATATTAAGGAAGATGGTTGAAAGTCACAAATAATGGCATGAGAAGTTAGTATTTGCTTTGCTGGGATTTCGCACCACGGTCCGCACATAAACCAGGGAAACTACCTACATGCTAGTGTGTGGTACAGAGGCGGTCATTCCCGCCGAGGTAGAAATTCCTTCCTTGAGGATCATACAAGAAACAGAGTTGGACGACGCAGAATGGGTAAAAGGTCTCTACGAGCAATTAGCCCTTATAGATGGAAAAAGGATGAACGCAGTTTTCCATGGCCAGTTGTATCAGAACAGAATGTCCAGAGCCTTTAACAAGAGAGTTAAGCCAAGGAAGTTTACACCGGGGCAGCTGGTGTTAAAGAAAATATTCCCGAATCAAGATGAAGCCAAGGGGAAATTCTCTCCCAATTGGCAGGGTCCGTACATGGTTCACCGCGTTCTAACTGGAGGAGCCCTTATCCTTGCTGAAATGGACGGAGAAGTCTGGCCAAAGCCTATTAATTCAGATGCAGTGAAACGATACTTTGTGGAATCACTTACGATTTCTCTATGATGTAATTTGAACTACACCTGACCTGATTCCCGTTTAAGAGGGGATACGTACGCAACCCTATGGGTTCGGTCACAACTTAACAAAAATTCCATTTCCCCCCCTGTCATTGGAACTGGGGTAGAATTTTGAGGAGGGCCCTCAAAATTTCGAAGTCAGCCTTTAACCGCTCATCGCCAGGGATATCAGCCTAGTAAATTGGGGTAGAATTTTGAGAAGGACCCTCAAAATTCCGAAGTTGATTTTGCATTCGTTCAGCACAGCCGTTATAAGTGCCAGCGAAGTAAACTGGGGCTGAATTTTGAGGAGGACCCTCAAAACTCTAGAGCAAGAGAGGTTGCAGTGTTTTGAACCACGTTGCAGTCGTTGGTTCATCTAAACAAAACTATTTTTCTACTTACGTTATATTTGTTAAATCATGCATGACTATGATAGCTACTGTTTAGCA
The DNA here is from genome assembly GCA_026770625.1 of Nicotiana glauca. Lineage (NCBI taxonomy): Eukaryota > Viridiplantae > Streptophyta > Magnoliopsida > Solanales > Solanaceae > Nicotiana > Nicotiana glauca. The sequence goes on along the minus strand of MU771862.1, from coordinate 114,630 downwards.
ACGAAACCCCAAATGACGCGCAACGCCGGAAGCCACGGGAAAATAAACTAACCTTTCTCCTTTACAAAACTCATGATTTTTCTTTGGATACAGGCACCCGAGTCACAACATATTGCGCGTTCGCATTTGCTATCCGTACATAATATCTTCTAGCAGCCGCAATATCACAATCAGTTACCAACAATCAGCTAAGAGTCTTTTATTATTATCGGCACTTCCTACATTGCATAAGGCTACTTTTCTGCCTTCCGAGACTAAGTGTTGTCTCTATTTGCATTTCCTGCATTGCATAAGGCTAACTTTCTGCCTTCCGAGACTAAACGTTGTCTCCATTTGCATTTCCTGCATTGCATAAGGCTACCTTTCTACCTTTCGAAACTAAACTTTGTCTCCATTTGCATTTCCTGCATTGCATAAGGATACCTTTCTGCATTCCGAGACTAAGCGTTGTCTCCATTTGCATTTCCTGCATTGCATAAGGCTACCTTTCTGCCTTCCAAGACTAAACGTTGTCTCCATTTGCACTTCCTGCAAAGCATAAGGCTACCTTTCTGCCTTCCGTAACTAAGCGTTGTCTACATCTGCATTTCCTTCTTTGCATAAGGCTACCTTTTTGCCTTCCGAGACTAAACGTTGTCTCCATTTGCATTTCCTGCATTGCATAAGGCTACCTTTCTACCTTCCGAGACTAAGCGTTGTCTCCGTCTGCACTTTCTGCATTGCATAAGGCTACCTTTCTACCTTCTGAGACTAAGCGTTGTCTCCATATTGCTTCATCTGCATAAGGCTACCTTTCTGCCTTCCGAGGTTAAAGCTCTACCTCCACTTGCATGGCTGAAATATCACCAAACCGCATTTAAATTCTTTGTCGGCTAAAATATCGCCATTTACGTTCTCGCATGGCTGAAATATCACCAAACCGCATTTAAATTCTTTGTCGGCTGAAATGTCACCAAACCACATTCAAATTCTTTGTCGGCTGAAATATCGCCATTTTACTTTTTGCATCGGCTGAAATATCGCCAAACCTGTATTTAAATCCCCTGTCGGCTGAAACATCGCCATTTTACTTTTTGCATCGGCTGAAACATCACCTATTTTATTTAAATTTCTGTCGGCTGAAATATCGCCATTTACGCTTTTGCATCGGCTGAAATACCGCCAAATCTTGCATTTCATGGGCTGAAATATCGCCAAACTATCCAAAGGCGTCATCGTTCGAAGGCATCATATTCATAGCCCGAGAACACCATGCCATGGCCTGAGGATCCCACTTTATATCTTGCACATCATTATTCAAAGGCATCATGGTTCGGAGGCACCATTATCATAGCCCGAGAGCATCTTTTCATAGCCTGCGAATCCTTTAATTTCGCGCTTCATGGCCCAGGACATCATGGTCTGAGGACGTCATCCTAACCGTCCAAGGACAGCATTCATAGTCCAATGGGAACTAGCATCATGTTTAAGTTATGCATGATATATGCCTATATTGCTCATTTGCAGGTGTACCGGCTAGCAGTGGCTGTCTCAGCAGGAGCGACCCCGTTCGGTTTCTCACAGCCGATCAACTTCAAAACACCTCTTGCTTCCCCCAAGCGTCTTGTCTGTCCTTTCAAATCTCCATCGGCATGTTCCGTCAATGGTTCTTGAACTACATACGGCCTGATTCCTGTAAAACCAGGGATATGTAGGCAGCTCAGAAACTAGAGCTCGGTCAAATTCTTTTCAAAACGCCGCTTCCGGTCCAAATTGTCCATCATATCTTTACCCGACAACTCTTTCATCCTTTCCAGGCAAAGTGGGGCAGCTGTTGATACCCAATTTTTTTCCTAAGAATTTTATATACCCAAAATACTTTCAAAATGACATATACATGCATATATAAGCATACCCATGTGTTTTAGTATTATTCCCAAATTTTTAAGAATTTTTAAAATCTATTTATTATTTATTTTAACAGTACAAAATCCAATAATTATTCCTAAAATTATCATTTTGGTGAATAACTTATTTTATTCTCATATTTACACCAAAATATAATTAAGGTGATTTTTGTATATTTTTACAAATTTGTTTGGTATTTTTAAAGCTAATTGCATATAAATGCAATTATAGCCTATTTTTACGATTAATAGTTTTTTATAATTGTAAAATTAGTTCCAGTGTTTTTTAATTAATACATATGTATTATTAATTGGTTCATCATCTTTAATTTTCTTTTAAAATCATTTTTAACTATTTTTATAAAATAAAAGGGAAAAATTGGCTATTTAAAATGTAGTCCCAATTCGTTCCAATTGTAGCCTCATTTATATTTCAATTTTAGCCTAAAACTTGACCCAATTTCAAACCCAAAATCTGGCCTGCCCAATCCCATTTAACCCAACCCAATAACCCATTTATCTAATCCGCCTGGATTACCTTTCAATCCAGGCCGTTGATCATTTTGATCAACGGCCCAAACATGCCCTTTCCTTTTTTAATTTGCCAACCCCCCTCCCTAACCCTAATTCATTTTCTTTCAACCGCCGCCTTGAAACCCCTCATCTCTGAAACACTCTCCCAATACCACCTCAGACCCTAGCCGCCGCCTCTCACCGGAGCCCCAATCTATGGCTCATCAGGATCATCGGAGGCCTATCTAGCCTCTCATGGCCTCTGTGTGCTCACTTCTAAAGGTCCAACGACCAGATCTTGAAGGATTCTGACCAAGCCCTACTCGATGATTGTTCTCCGGTCATCTTCAACCTTTTTCCGGCTAGTCGTTGCTATTCAAGTTCAATCTTCGACTTATCTGCTCAGATCGATGGTTTCCAAAGCCTATCTCTTCTCTTGGGTTTCTTACGAAACCCTAATCTTTGAGGTTCCTTCAATTTATTTTAGATCTGTTCTGAACCTATGTGCGTGTGAACCTTTTATTCGTTTTTCTTTAATGTTTGCTTTCAAAAACTTTTATTTCCTCAACTAGGGTTTCATGTTATTTTATTTCGAACATCTCTTCTCTGAATCTCGACATGTTTTTACTGTGTTTGGCTGTATTATCTTCTATCTGAACTTGCATGTTGAAAACCTTAATTTTCTTGGGGATTTTATTTGAGTTTCCTGGTCTGTTTGTTAATGGTTGTTTGATTCACCTTATTTTTTATCTGAGTTAGCATGTTAAAAACCTTAATAATGGGATTTTATTGAGGATCTGCTTGTTATTCACTTGACGTACCCTCTCCTATATCTGATTTAACATGAGTGAAAACCCTAATTTTTGGGGCCTATCCGAGATTCTAAACCTGTTTGTTTGTCTGACTGCTCATCTCCTCTAAATTTATTTGATTTTCGAAAACCCCAGTTTCTTTGGGGACTATTCAATTTCTTTGAAGTTGTTTGTGCAACTCGTTCGTTGAAATTGCAGGGTGCTTCCATTCTCTTGACTATTTTTGGTCCTGAGTTCTTTGCATGCTTTTGATCTTTTCTATATTGTTAAGCACTGAAACTTGACTATCATGTCTTCTAGTTACTGCTACATGCTATTATTTTGCCACAACTTAGCTTCACATGCCTATTATTTGTACATTCATGTATATATATATATATACTGAGTTCTTTCTGTAACTTGTGAGTAATTTTTCAAAACTTTTCCTTAGTGTGATTCTGATTGCACTCTTATAATTGATTCTTTCCTTTATTGTCATGATTTCCATTGTTTCTTGGACGTGTTTGAAATGTTTTCCTTTCGACCCTGCTTTTCTACTCAAGCTAATTTGATCCCATTACCTTAATTACATTAGTATGGGATTCTTACAAACCTTTTTTTTAATTAAGGTCTAATGAACCTAACCCCTAATACATGTGGTGTACTCGTACTATGCTGAAATCTTTCCTTATTTGTCATGTCCAGCCCTGCATGATTTCTTTCCTTGTTTAACACTTGCATGCTACCGTTTAATTTAATTCCTTAATTAAAGGAAGTCTTTGATACTGATTTGATTTTAATTGACACTTGTTCCCCTAATTATTACTGAACTGCAATCCTTGCCTTATTTTTCTGCCTGTTTTTACACTATAAATACTCTCCTCCCCTTTCATCTTCACTTATACTCTCTCTTTCTGATACTTGCATTGTTGTGGACTGTGTTTGCTTTCTTCTGCACTTTTTTGCTTCTACACTAGTATGTCTCAATTAGTTTACATGCCTCAACAACAATGTGTTTAATTCTGCCCATTTGTTTACCCTTTCCTTTACAGCCCAGTATTTAAATAATGTGTGCAATTGTTTGTTTGTTGTAAGTTTGATACTTTATGAATTCCCTTACCCCCTTACCCCTTTTTATGTGAGTTATTGTTCGGGGCATAGCAACACTCCAATATTGTTGTCTATGATCCTGAACTGGGTTCTTTCAATCCCTAACTCAATCAATTCCCTCTCCCTTTCCCCTTTTATGTGCTTGAGCCCTGGACTTGGGTCTGATAATGTCCTAATCACTATCCAGACTTTGGTCTGACCTTCAAAAGGTCTGCTCCTAACTTGTTCAACCAAACAAATGGTCAGGGGTGTGCCAGCCTACTTTATGTCTAGGTATGACCACCACCTGTCATGGCTCCATAATTCCCTTTCACTTTGCATTTATTCCTTGCTATAAGTTCTGCCCCTCTCTTGCAAGCCATGCTTTGGGACCCCTGAGCTCCCTCTGAACTTGGATGCCTGAGAGCAGGCTCTTCTACACTGCACTATTCTAGTTCTGATAATATCCTGGGTGTAAGCAATGCCTGGAATCCTTGGGATTTTGTTGGAACTTTGAAACACTTTGGATAAAGAGAAGGCTTTGGAAATATGGATCCCGGAGTTGGTTAAATACATATTATTGGACATTAAGGTAGAATTAGGCTGCTCGGATCTAGCTGTTAGCTTTTGATGTATCTTTTAATTTCTAATTTGATTCATTGGGTTGTTATAATTTTGTATGAAACTCGGGGATTATAGTAAAAGGGTATGGGAGGGGTCTTTATTTTTCTTGCATCCAAAGGGTAGAAATCATGACTTAGGATTTTTTTTATCAAACTAGAAATCCTGCCTATAGGAGCTCTAATGCTGATTCAATCACATAGAGACCATGCCTATAGGATTTAACGCTTAACTCACCTAGAAAGCATGTTTATAGGATTTAATCCTCATATTCTGTAACTATGCATCACGAGATCCTGCCTATATGAGTATAAAATTTCCTAAAAATTAATAGATGTCATACCTATAGGATATGCATATTTATTAGGCAAATTTTAGGATTAATTAAACAAGCATCTTTTCACAAGTTCATTAACAAGTGCTAAAATCAATAACATAGATGTCATGCCTATAAGATTTTGCATGAAACTCGTTTGGCCCTTTTAAAGCAGTAATAACTGGTTAATTGGTTCTTACACGCCTAACTTAGTAACGTTTTTAAAACTTTAACCTTTGATAAAACATTTTCAAACCACTGTGCATTTGTCCGAAAAATCAAGTTCTTCAAATTTGCATATCTTTTGTAACACAACTTCTCCAATATTCTGCCTAAATGCATTCCTTTTCAAAACAATCCCTGAACTCGTTGTTTAAATCAGTTCCGCAATTTACTTTTTTTTAAAAAGTTCTGTCTCTTCTGTATTTCAAGAACTACTCTTTCTGCATGTGCAATTGAAACAACCTCCGATCCCTTTTTGAAATTAATTTCCTAAATGATGTCCTAAGTCTGCAGCCCCATTTTCTTTAAAAACACTTCTGCATTAGTTACCTTCTAAAAATCAGTGCTTTCTTTAAAACAACTCGTGTCGAATGCCTTAATATCCGACAACTGTATCCGAGTTGCCTAATGCAGACTTTCTGTCAAAATATATGTGTTGGACTAGTCCGCTCGCTGCTTAAATTTAATCTAAGACCAAACGAGTATTTGTTAAGGCATGCTAAACTAAATGATTGTTTGATTTCTGGGGTTAATTTGAGCCTTGTATGATTGTTTATTATCCCCTTTTACTTGCTACTTGCTTTGAATGTCGATTAGAATTTTATCCTTTGAACTCCATAAAGGCCTCCATCCCTTTCTTTCCCCTTTAGGATTAGAAGTCCTAATACCCGGGACTGATACCATTGGGACGGGTAATAACATGCGGTAAGCAAATGATACCGTTTCACGCTTTAATACCTTAACGGGATGGGAAGGGTAGACATGGAGATGATGATTACACGATAGCACTTTGCGTACAATTAAGTACTAGTGTAGTGCGAATGATCCGTGTAATGTATAAACCTAGGACCCCCCTCCCTCTTTATTAGTTGTTATTCTCAGATTTTTCAAAACCTGTCCAAAACTTTTTGAACTTCTATCTTTTGTTTATTTCCTTAAATTATTTGTGTCGTTTATTTGATCTCTACCATCATTGCGTGTCTCTTCTTAAATTACAAAATTTTTATCCTCTAAATTTCAGCACCTTTAAATCCTTTTCACACTCTTATTTGTAATAATTTTCCCATATTTGCAATGCTTGCTTGTTTACATTTGCATTTAAAGTCACAATTGTAGCATGGCCGGGAACCACACTAATGGATCTTAAGGGGTGTCTAACACCTTCCCCTCGAGCTAATTTCAAGCTCTTACCCAAACTTTGGTTTTCATCTTTAATTCTTTTTTTCTAAAGTGTCATAGTGCACTATAATCATTAGGTGGCGACTCTCCAAACTCTCAAAAACCCAATTCGTAAAGTGGGAAAAGAGTTGTCTTCTCGAATGTCGCGAACCCGATTCCTCGAGGAAAAAAGGGGCATCGATATTTTCCACGGCATCATAAAGTACTTGACAACATGGAAGTATCTAGAACTTTCCAACACCACTCAGAAACACACACTTCGGAGATTATCCAACAATTTCTTTCACAGTGGGGGAATCCTATATAGGAGGACTCCCGATTTGGGTTTGTTAAGGTGTGTCGAAGCAAAAGAAGCAACCAGACTATTGGACAAAGTGCACGCAGGGACCGGCGGGCCACACATGAATGGTTTTGTCTTAGCAAAGAAGATACTCCGAGCAGGTTATTTTTGGAAGACTATAGAAACAGACTGTATCCAGTACGTTCGCAAGTGCCATCGCTGGTAGATACATGCAGATATGATAAAGGTGCCTCCAAACGAGCTTACTGCCACAAGCTCACTATGGCCATTCACCGCCTGGGGAATGGATGTCATCGGACCTATCGAGCCTGCCGCATCAAATGGGCATAGATTTATCCTGGTGGAAATCGGTTACTTTACTAAATGGGTTGAGGCAGCATCATACAACGCAGTGACTAAGAAAGTTGTGCCAGACTTCGTCCGTGATCGTATTGTTTGCCGATTCGGGGTTCCAGAATCAATCATCATTGACAATAGTTCAATCTCAACAACGACTTGATGAAAGCAATATGTGAGGCATTCAAGATCAAACACAAGAACTCCACAGCCTACATGCCTCATATGAATGGAGCTGTAGATTCAGCCAACACGAATATCAAGAAGATACTAAGGAAGATGCTCGAAAGTCACAAACAATGGCATGAGAAGTTAGCATTTTCCTTGCTGGGATACCGCACCATGGTCCGCACAACAAACGGGGCAACTCCCTACATGTTAGTTTATGGTACAGAGGCGGTCATTCCCACCGAGGTAGAAATTCCTTCCTTGAGGATCATACAAGAAGCAGAGTTGGATGACACAGAATGGGTAAAGGGTCGCTACGAGAAGTTAGCCCTTATAGATGGAAAAAGGATGAATTCAGTTTGCCACGGTCAGTTGTATCAGAACAGAATGTCTAGAGACTTCAACAAAAGAGTTAGGCCAAGGAAGTTTACACCAGGGCAGCTGGTGTTGAAGAAGATATTCCCGCATCAAGATGAAGCCAAGGGGAAATTCTCTCCCAACTGGCAAAGTATGTACATGGTTCACCGGGTTTTAACTGGAGGAGCCCTTATTCTTGCAGAAATGGATTGGGAAGTCTGGCCAAAGCCAATCAACTCAGAAGCAGTGAAACGATATTATGTGTAATCACCTATGATTTCTTTATGATATAATTTGAACTACGCCCGACCTGATTCCCGTTTAAGAGGGGATACGTAGGCAGCCCTATGGGTTCGGTCACCATTAAATAAAAATCTCATCTCCCCTCTATTGTTGGAACTGGGACAGAATTTTGAAGAGGACCCTCAAAATTCTGAAGATGGTCTTCAGCCGCTCATCGCCAAGGATTTCACCTCATGTAAACTGGGGTAGAATTTTGAGGAAGACCCTCAAAATTCCAAAGTCAATCTTGCATTCGCTCAGCGCAGCCGTCAGAAGTGCCAGCCCAGTAAACTGGGGCAGAATTTTGAGGAGGACCCTCAAAATTCCGGAGCAAGAGAGGTTGAAGTGCTCTGAACCGCATTGCAATCGTTGGTTCATCTAAACAAAAATATTTTTTACTTACGTTATATTTGTTAAATCATGCATAACTATGATAGCTGCTGTTTAGCAATGCTACCCCAATGACACGCAACGCCAGAAGCCACGGGAAAATGAACTTACTTTTCCCCTTTACAAAACTCACGATTTTCTTTGGATGCAAGCACCCAAGTCACAAAGTTACCAAACATGTTACGCAATCGCATTGAACCGTCGTGCCTATTCGCATTTTCTATCTGCACGCAATGGCCCCAAAAACCGCAATATCACGATCAGCTATCAGCTAAGAATTTTTTCTTACTATTCGCTTTTATCTTATTGCATAAGGATACCTTTCTGCCTTCCGAGACTAAGCATTGTCTCCATCTGCATTTCCTGCATTGCATAAGGCTACCTTTATGCCTTCTGAGACTAAGTGTTGTCTCCATCTGCATTTCCTGCATTGCATAAGGATACCTTTCTACCTTTCGAGACTAAGCGTTGTCTCCATCTGCATTATCCTGCATTACATAAGGCTACCTTTCTGCCTTTCGAGACTAAGCGTTGTTTCTATCTGGATTATCTGAATTGCATAAGGCTACCTTTCTTCCTTCCGAGACTAAGCGTTGTCTCCATCTGCATTATCTGAATTGCATAAGGCTACCTTTCTACCTTCCGAGACTAAGCGTTGTCTAAATCTACATTATCCTGCATTGCATAAGGCTACATTTCTGCCTTTCGAGACTAAGCGTTGTCTCCATTTGCATTATTTGAATTACATAAGGCTACCTTTCTGCCTTTCGAGACTAAGCGTTGTCTCCATCTGTATTATCCTGCATTGCATAAGGCTACCTTTCTGACTTTCGAGACTAAGCGTTGTCTCCATCTGCATTATCTGAATTGCGTAAGGCTACCTTTCTGCCTTCCGAGACTAAGCGTTGTCTCTATCTGCATTTTTTGCATTGCATAAGGCTACCTTTCTGCCTTCCGAGACTAAGCGTTGTCTTTATCCTGCATTATCTGCATAAGGATACTTTTCTACCTTCCGAGGTTGAGCTCTACCTCCACTTGCACGGCTGAAATATCGCCACCTTATCTTTCTTGCATGGCTGAAATATCGCCACTTTTACTTACGTCCTGCAATCGGCTGAAATATCGCCATTTACATTCTTTTGCATCAGCTGAAATATCCCCAAACTTTATTTAAATTCTATATCGGCTGAAAGATCGCCAGTTCATATTTAAATCTCCACCATCCTCTATACCTATGTTTTCGTTCGGCTGAAATATCGCCATTTACATTCTTTTGCATCGGCTGAAACATAGCCAAACTTTATTTAAATTCTCTATCGGTTGAAATATCACCATTTACACTTTTTGCTGAAATATGGCCAGACTATTATTTATATTCTCCATCGGTTGAAATATCGCCGTTTTACTTTTACGTCGGCTGAAATATCGCCACTTTTATTTACGTCTTGCAATCGGCTGAAATATCGCCAAACTACTGTATTTAAAATTTCGGTCGGCTAAAATATCGCCATTTTACTTTTCACATCGGGTGAAACATCTCCTATTTATTTAAATTTATGTCGGCTGAAATATTGCCATTTACGCTTTTAGATCGGCTAAAATACCGCCAAATCTTGCATTTCATGGGCTGAAACATCGCCAAACTGTCCAAAGGCGTCATCGTTCGGAGGCACCATATTCATAGCCCGAGAACACCATGCCATGGCCCGAGGACCCCACTTTATACCTTGCACATCATTATTCAAAGGCATCATGGTTCGGAGGCACAATTATCATGGCCCGAGAACGTCATTTCATAGCCTGCGAATCCTTTAATTTTGCGCTTCATGGCCCAGGACATCATGGTCTGAGAATGTCATCTTAACCGTCCAAGGACAACATTCATGGTCCAATGGAACTTGCATCATGTTTAAGTTTACGCACGATATACGCCTATATTGCTCACTTGCAGGTACACCGGCTAGCAATGGCCGTCTCAGCAAGAGCGACCCCGTTCTAGTTCTCGCAGCCGATCAACTTCAAAATACCTCTTGCTTCCCCCAAGCGTCATATCTGTCCTTTTAAATCTCCATCGGCATGTAAAACCAGGGATATGTAGGCAGCTCATAAACCGGAGCTCGGACAAACTGTTTTAAACCACCGCTTCCGGTCAAAATCGGCCATCATATCTTTACCCGACAACTCTTTCATCCTTCCCGGGTAAAGAGGGGCAGTTGTTGATACCCAATTTTTTCCTATGTATTTTAATACCCAAATATTTCCAAAATAGTATATTGGTGCATATATAAGCACATCCAAGAGTTTGGACATTTTGAATGATTTTTTTAACCAATTTATTGCCTATTTTACACAACAAAATCCAATAATTATTCCCAAAATTATCATTTCTGGGAATAATTTATTTTATTTTCACATTTAAACCTAAATATAAATAAATTAATTTTCGCATATTTTTTACAAATTTGTTTGGTATTTTAAAGCGAAATTACATATAATTACAATTATAGCCTATCTTGTAATTTATGAAATTTTATGCTTATAAAATTAATTCCAGTATTTTTTAATTAGTATTTATATAATACTTATTTACCTAGTACATTTAATTTGTTTTTAAAATTAGTATTACTATTTTTACAAAATTAAAGGGGGAAAATTGGCTATTTACGATTTGGCCTTATTGCATTTCAATTTTAGCCAATTTGGCACCCCATTTCAGCCCCAATTTGAAATACAATTACCCAGCCCAATTAACATGCCTACCCGACCCAGTACATGTTGAACCGACTCAACCTATATCCCTTTTAAATCTCGCCATTGATCATTTAGATCAACGACCACCGTTACTTTTTACCTTTTTAATTTCACACAATTGCCTAACCCTATCTCATTTTCCCAATCCGCCACCCTCAAACCCTCTTGTCTCTCGAGCTCTCTCAGAACCCTAGCCGCCACCTCCCAGTGAAACCCTAATCCATGGCTCCCCAGACTCATCGAGCCCTACACCGGCCTCCCAAGGCTTCTATGGTCTCATCTCTAAGGTTCTATGACCAGATCTTGAAAAGGTCTCGGCCAAGCTTTGCTCGATGGCTTTTCTCCGGTCATCTTCAACCTCTGTCCGGCCATCCATGGCCATTCGAGTTCGATCTTCGACTTCTCTGCTCAGATCAATGGTTTCCATAGCCTATCTCGTCTCTTGGGTTTTCTTACGAAACCCTAATCTCTGAGGTTCCTTCGATATATTTTAGATCTGTTTTGGATCTATGTGTGTGTGAACCTTCTATGCATTTTTCTCAAATATTCTTTAATGTTTTCTTTCAGAAACTCTATTTTCCTCAACAAGGGTTTCATGTTATTTTATCTCGAACATCTCTTCTCTGAATCTCGACGTGTTTTTACTGTGCTTGTTTGTATTATCTTCTATCTGGACTCGCATATTGAAAACCCTAATTTTCTTGGGGATTTTGTTTGAGTTTCCTGGTCTGTTTGTTAGTGGTGGTTTGATTCACCTTATTTTTATCTGAATTAGCATGTTAAAAGCCCTAATTTTGGGATCTTATTTGAGTTTCTGTTTGTTATTCACTTGATTTACCCTCTCCTACATCTGATTTAGCATGAGTGAAAACCCTAATTTTGGGGCTTATCCGGGATTCTAAACCTGCTTTATTTGTTTGACTACTCATCTCCTCTAAACTCGTTTGATTCTCAAAAACCCCAGTTTCTTTGGGGACTATTCAATCTCTTTTTGTCTGTGCAACTCGTTTGTTGAAATTGCAGTGTGCTTCCATTCTCTTGACTATTTTTTGGTTCTGAGTTCTTTGCATGCTTCTGAATCTTTTCTCTATTGTTAAGCGCTGAAACTTGACTATTATGCCTTTTAGTTACTGCTACATGCTATTATTTTGCCACGACTTAGCCTCACATGACTAGGTCTATGCATTCATTTATATGTTAAATTTCCCTCTCAATGTAGCCCTTAATTATGGGCTGACTTCAAATCTCTTTGTGTGATTCTGATTGCACTCTTGTGATTGATTCTTTCCTTATTGTACTGATTTCCCTGCTTCTCAGACCTATTTGAATGCTTGCCTTGGAATCTCGACCCCTGCCTTTCCTACTCAAGTTGATTGATTCCCTTACCTTGATTATATTGGTATTGGGTTCTTATAGACCTTTCCTTGATTAAGGTCTGATGAACCTAGCCTCTATTACCTACTATGTACGTGTACTATGCTTGAAATACTTCCTTATTAGTCATAGTCAGCCTATGTGATCTCTTTCCTTGTTTAGCACTTGCATGTTACCGTTTGATTTTTAATTCCTCAAATAAGGGAAGTCTTTGATACTGTTTAATTCTAATTGACACTTGTTCCCCTAATTATTGCTGAACTACAATCCTTACCTTATTTTCTGCCTGTTTTTACACTATAAATACTCTCCTCCTTTCTCTTTGAACACACGCGGACACAAAACAATCTGAGTTCACAATTCACTTTCACTTATGCTCTCTCTCTTTCTGATACTTGTACTGCTGTGGACTGTGTTTGCTTTCTTCTGCAATCTTTTGCTTCTATACTGGTATGTCTCAATTAGTTTACATGCTTTAACAACAATGTGTTTAATTTTGCCCATTTGTTTCTAGCATATTGTCACATGCTCCCCCCTTTCCTTTATAGTTTAATATTTAAATTATGTATTTAAATCAGTTGTTTGTCATGAATTTGATACTTTATGAATTCCCTTACCCATTACCCTTTGTGTGTGAGTTGTGGTTCAGGGCATAACAGCACTCCAATATTGTTGTCTATGATCCTGAACTAGATTCTTTGAATCCCAAACTCAATCAATTCCCATTCCTTTTCCCCTTTATGTGTCTGAGCCCTAGATTTGAGTCTGATAGTGTCCTAATCACTATCCAGACTTTAGTCTGACCTTCGAAAGGTCTTCTCCTAACTTGTTCAACTAAACAAGTGGTCAGGGGTGTGCCAGCCTACCTTGTGGCTAGGTATGACCACCACCTGTCATGGCTCCCTAATCCCCTTTCACTTTGCACTTACTCTTAGCTATAAGGTCTGCCCCTCTCTTGCAAGACATGCTTTGGGACCCCTGAGCTCCCTCTGAACTTGGATGCCTGAGAGCTAGCTCTTCCACACTGCGCTATTCTAATGCTAATGGTATCCTGGGTGTAAGCAATGACAGGAATCCTTGAGATTCCTTGGGACTTTGAAACACCTTGGATAAAGAGAAGGCTTTGGAAATTTGAATCTCGAAAATGGCTCAATCGCATGTTACCAGACATTAATGGTTGAATTAGGCTCCTCGAATCTAGCTGTTAGCTTTTGATGTATCTTTTAATTTCGAATTTGATTCATTGGTTTGTAATAATTTTGTATGAAACTCGGGGATTATAGTAAAAGGGTGTGGGAGGGGTCTTTACTTTTCTTGCATCCAAGGGGTAGAAATCATGACTTAGGATTTTATTTTTTATCAAACTAGAAATCCTACCTACAGGGTCTTTAATACTGATTCAATCACATAGAGACGATGCCTATAGGATTTAACGCTTAACTTTACAACAAAATCACCTAGAAAGCATGCTTATAGGATTTAACACTCATGTTTCTGTAATTACACATATAGAGATCATGTCTATAGGCCCTTGCATTTCTGCATACACAAATGTCATTAGGCAAACCGTTTATAGGCTTAATAACAAAGTTACATATGGAAATCGTGTGTATAAGACTCCTACTAATGTCATGAAAGGGTGTTAAAATCAGCAAACGTACAGAAAACATGCCTATAGGAAATCTCGTCCTTAATAGCCTAATTCGTTTCTAAAACAGAACCAATCGCTGAAACTCGTATCTATCTTTACAAAAATTGGTAAACACTTTCTCATAATCAATCTGCACTTTCCTGAAGCTCGTAAACCTTTTAATCAGTCTACATCTTTTCTGAAACAACTGGTAATTCTTTTTCTAAAAGCAGTTTGCATCTTTTCTCTTTGTTAAAACTGATGCCTCTTTTCTCTAAAATCAACTTGCATCTTTTCTGAAATTACTGGTAACTCTTTGCATCTTTTCCTGGAATTAATAGATCCTACGCATAGTTTTATTTCAACACATAGACAAAGGGTTGGCTAATTAATTAATTGGGCCAGTCCCTGGCAACTGTATCTGAGTTGCCTAATGCAGACTTTCTGTCTAAATGCATGCGTTGAACTAGTCTGCTCGCTGTTTAATTTTAATCTAAGACCAAATTAGTATTTGTCAAGGCATGAAAAACTAAATGATTGTTTGACTTGTGGGGTTAATTTGAGCCTTGCTTGCTTGTTTGTTCTACCTTTTTATTTGATACTTGTTGTGAATGTCGAGCTAGAATTTTATCCTTTAAACGCCATAAAGGCCTCCATCCCTTTCTTTCCCCTCTAGGATTAGAAGTCCTAATACCCTGGGACTGATAGGATTGGGACGGGTAGTAGCATGCAATAAGTAAACGATATCGTTTTGTGCTTTAATACCTCAACGGGGTGGGAAGGGTAGACATGGAGATGATAATTACACGATAACACTCCGCGTACAATTAGGTACCCGTGTTGTGCGAATGATCCATGTAATGTATAAACCTAGGACCCTCTCCTCCCTCTTTATTAGTTTAACAATTCTTTTTGAATCTTGAGAACTGTTGCACTTTCAATTTCTGTTTCTCACATAATTTTTGGTTTGTTCACACTAAGTACTTGACTTCTTTCCTCTATTTGCACATTTTTACCAAACTGCTCCTTTCTAAAATTCGGCATTTCTTTTAACCTTTTGTGCTTCTTGTACTTGTTTGTTTGCACTTGCATTTAAAGTCACAGTTGTAGCATGGCCGGGAACCACACTAGTGGATCTTGAGGGATGCCTAACACCTTCCCCTCGAAATAATTTCAAGCCCTTACCCAAAACTCTGGTTTTCATCTTTAATTTTTTTCTAAAAGTGTCCTAATGCACTATAATCATTAGGCGGCTACTCTCCAAACTCTCAAAAAACCCAATTCCCAAAGTGGGAAAAGAGTTGTCTTCCCGAATGTCGTGAACCCGATTCTGCTTTAGGAAAAGGGGGGGGCGACAAATACGATTCAAGTTTTTGTAAATTGGTGCCCACCTGCAGTACAAGGGAATACAGTTCAATTTTTGGTAATCAGGCGCCTACCAGGAGAACATGGGAATACATTTCGAATTTTGGCAATCAGGCGCCCACCTAGTGAACAACGAAATACATTTCGAGTGTTGTAATAAGGCGCCCACCTGAAGAACAAGGGAATACAATTCCGGTTTTCATCAATTAGGCGCCTACTTGGATAATAAGGGAACACAATTCATGTTTTTGGCAATCAAGCGCCCACATGGAGAACAAGGGCATACCATTTAAGTTTTGGAAATCAGGAGCTCACCTGGAGAACAAGGGAATACAATTCAGGTTTTTGGAAATCAGGTGCTCACCTGGAGAACAAGGGAATATAATTCAACTTTTTGGTAATCAGTCACCCATCTGGAGAATAAAGGAATACAATTCAAGTTTTGGTAATCAAGCACCCACCGAGAGAACTAGGGAACATAACTCAAGTTTTGAAAATCAGGTCCCACCTGGAGAACAAGGGAATATAGATTCGAGTTTTGGAATCAGGCGCCCACCTGGAGAACAAGGGAATAAAATTAATGTTTTGGGAAATCAGGCACCCACCTGGAGAACAAGGGAATACAATTCATGTTTTTGGCAATCAGGCGCCCACTTGGAGAACAAGAGAATGCAATTTAGGTTTCTAGCAATCAGGCGCCCACCTTGATAACAAGGGAATACAATTCATATTTTGTTATTAGGCGTCCACTTGGACAAAAAAGGAATATAATTCGAGTTTTTGTAAATTGGTGGCCACCTGCAGAACAAGGGAATATAGTTCAATTTTTTGGTAATTGGGCGCCTACCTGGAGAACATGGGATTATATTTCGAATTTTTGCAATCGGGCGCCCATCTTGAGCACAACGAAATACAATTCGAGTGTTGTAATAAGGCGCCCACCCGAAAAACAAGGGAATACAATTCAGGTTTTCAGCAATTAGGCACCTACTTGGATAATAAGGGAATACAATTCAAGTTTTGGTAATCAGGCGCCCACCTGGAGAAAAAGGGAATACGATTCAAGTTTTGGTAAATAGTCACCCACCTGGAGAACAAGGGAATACGATTGGATTTTTGGTAACCGGGCGCCTACTTGGAGAACAAGGGAATACATTTCAAATTTTGGCAATCAGGCGCCCACCTAGAGAACAAAGGAATACAATTCAAGTTTTGTAATCGAGCGCCCATCTGAAGAATAAGGGAATATAATTAAGGTTTTCAGCAATTAGGCGTCCACCTAGAGAACAAGGGAATACAATTCAAGTTTTGTTAATCAGACCCCCACCTGGAGAACAAGGGAATACGATTTATGTTTTGGTAATCAAGTGCCTACTAGGAGAACAAGGGAATATAGTTCGAGTTTTGGAAATCAGGAACCCACCTGGAAAATAACGGAATATAGTTCACATTTTTGGTAATCTGGCGCCCACCTAGAACAAGGAAATACAACTCAAGTTTTGTAATCAGGCACCCACCTGAAGAACAAGGGAATACAATTCAGGTTTTTTGCAATCAGGCGCCCACCTAGAGAACAATGGAATACAATTCAAATTTTGTTAATCAAGCGCTCACCTAGAGAACAAGGTAATACGATTCATGTTTTGGTAATCAGGCACCCGCTTGGAGAACAAGGGAATCGATTTCGAGTTTTGGAAATCAGGCGCCTACCTGGAAAATAAGGGAATATAGTTCGCATTTTTGGCAATCTGGAGCCCATGTGGAGAAGAAGGGAATACAATACAAGTTTTGTTAATCAGGCGCCCACCTGGAGAATAAGGGAATACGATTTATGTTTTGGTAATCACACGCCCACCAGGAGAATAAGGGAATACAGTTCGAGTTTTGGAAAGCAGGCTCCCACCTGGAAATGAGGGGAATATAGTTCATGTTTTTGGCAATCAGGCGCCCACCTGTAGAACAAGGGAATACCATTTAAGTTTTGGAAATCAGGTGCTCACCTAGAGAACAAGGGAATACAATTTAGGTTTTTGGAAATCAAGTGCTCACCTAGAGAACAAAGGAATACAATTCAACCTTTTGGTAATCTAACGCCCACCTGGAGAATATGGAAATACAATTCAAGTTTTGGTAATCAGGCACCCACCGGGAGAACAAGGGAACATAGATCAAGTTTTGGCAATCAGGTGCCCACCTGGAGAACAAGGGAATACAGATTAGAGTTTTGGCAATCGAGCGCCCACCTGGAGAACCAGGGAATACAATTCATGTGTTGGGAAATCAGGCGCACACCTGGAGAACAAGAGAATACAATTCAAGCTCTTGGCGATCAAGCACCCACCTGGAGAACAAGGAAATACAATTCACATGCTGTAATCAGGCGTCTACCTGAAGAACAAGGGAATACAATTCAGGTTTTCAGCAATCAAGAGCCCACCTGGATAACAAGGGAATAAAATCAAGTTTTGGTAATCAGGCGGCCACCTGGAGAAAACGGGAATACGATTCAAGTTTAAGTAAATAGGTGCCCACCTGGAGAGCAAGGGAATACGGTTGGAGTTTTGGTAAACAGGCGCCTACCTGGAGAACAAGAGAATACATTTCAAATTTTTGCAATCAGGTGCCCACCTAGAGAACAAGGGAATACAATTCGAGTGTTGTAATCAGGAGCCCACCTGAAGAATAAGGAAATACAATTCAGGTTTTCAGCAATTATGCGCCTACCTGGATAAGAAGGGAATATAATTCAAGTTTTGGTAATCAGGCCCCCTCCTAGAGAAAAAGGTAATACGATTCAAGTTTTGGTAAATAGGTGCCCACCTGGAGAACAAAGGAATACTGTTGGAGTTTTGGTAATCAGGCGCCTACCTAGAGAACAATGGAATACATTTCGAATATTGGCAATCAGGTGCTCACCTGGAGAATATGGGAATACAATTCAAGTTTTGTAATCAGGCGCTCATCTGAAGAACAAGGGAATATAATTCAGGTTTTCAGCAGTCAGGCGCCCACCTAGAGAAAAAGAGAATACAATTCAAGTTTTGTTATTTAGGCGCCCACCTGGAGAACAAGGGACTATGATTCAAGTTTTTGTAATCAGGCGCCCACCTGGAGAACAAGGGAATACAGTTCGAGTTTTGGAAATCAGGCGCCCACATAGAAAAGAAGGGAATATATTTCACGTTTTTGGAAATCTGGCGCCCACCTGGAGAACAAGGGAATATAATTCAAGTTTGCAATCAAGTGCCACTTGAAGAACAAGGGAATACAATTCAGGTTTTCAACAATCAGGCGCACACTTAGTGAATAAGGGAACACAATTCAATTTTTGTTAATCAGGCGCCCACCTGGAGAACAATGAAATATGATTCATGTTTTGGTAATCACGCGCCCACTAGGAGAACAAGGGTATATAGTTCGAGTTTTGGAAATCAAGCGCCCACCTGGAAAAGAAAGGAATATAGTTCACGTTTTTGGCAATCAGGCGCTTACCAAGAGAACAAGGGAATACAATTCAAGTTTTTGTAATCAGGCGCCCACCTGGAGAACAAAGGAATACAATTCAAGTTTTGGTAATCAGGCGCCCACCTGGAGATCAAGGGAATACAGTTCGAGTTTTGGAAATCAGGCGCCCACCTGGAGAACAAGAGAATATAGTTCAAGTTTTTAGCAATCAGGCACCCACCTAGAGAACAAGGGAATACAATTCAAGTTTTGGAAATCAGGCGCCCACTTGGAGAACAAGGGATTACATTCAAGTTTTTGGTAATCAGTCGCTCACTTGGAGAAAAGGGAATACATTTCATGTTTTTGGTAATCAGACGGCCACCTGGAGAACAAGGTAATACAATTCAAGTTCTGGTAATCAGTCGCCCACCTGGAGAACAAGGGAACATAGCTCAAGTTTTGGCAATCAGCGCCTACCTAGAGAACAAGAGAATACATATGCGAGTTTTGTTAATCAGGCACCCACCTGTAGAACAATGGAATACAGTTCATGTTTTAGGAAATCAGGCGCCCACCTGGAGAACAAGGGAATACGATTCAAGTTCTTGGTAATCAGGCGCCCACCTGGAGAACAGGGGAACACAACTCAAGTTTTGGCAATCAGGCGCCCAACTGGAGAACAAGGGAATGCAGTTCAAGTTTCGGCAATCGAGAACCCACTTACAAAACAAGGGAACTCATTTAAGAATTCAATTCGCGTTAGCAACAACAGAAATTTGCCTCGGGAGTGTAGGTCAACAACTCAAGATGTACAACAGAATTGTAGAAGCAACAAGACCAAGTTTGAAGATGGTAGATAGGATTCTTGTAATTCATATATCATAGTTTATCCTAGCTTCTTTTCATTTTTTACCGGTGTAATAAGGAGTTTAGCAAACATGTAGCCATAACAGCAACAGTAAAATCTCAGCTTCCCAATAGTCCCAGCTACCAAAACATTCCGAACTACACTAACCTTATTCCTTTATAGCCAAGGATATGTAGGTAACCTCAGAAGCAAGTTTCGGTCAGATCTTTCAAAAAGTGCTTCCCACATAATATTCAAATGGGCAAAAATTACTCGTATCCGCTCACATTATCTTTGCCCGAAAATACTTCGTGTTTCCGAGCAAAGAGGGGCAGATGTGAACACGTGACTTTTGCCCTATGTGAAATACTCCTACAATTTAAAGAAATTAATTTTTCCCAATTTTTGCAATTTTATAGGATTTTGTAAAAATTTGTATTAATTGTTTGCACTTTGTGTACGTTTGAGTTTTATTAAAATCATAAAAAAATACAAACAAATACCATGCATTGTACTTAGGGTTTATTTGTGTTATTAAAAAACAAAAATCAGAAAAATGACCCATTTTACATTTTTACCTTTTAATTGCTGGATTATTGATTTTCTTTTTGATTTAGGACTTGGGAATTTTATAAATTTTATGAAAATGGTTATTTTTTAAATTTAAATTAATTTAGGTTTTTGATTAAATAAAATGAAAAGAAAAAGAGAAAACAAAAAAAAGGGAAAGGGAAATTGGATAGAGGGGGTTGGTGTACATATTATCTATGTCACGACCCCAAATCGGACTCGGTCGTGATGTCGCCTCTCATGAAGACGAGGCTAGCCGACACAATTTTCAAATTTAGTTTTAACAATTTAATAAGTCAAGTTAAGTCATTTATAAGGATAAATACCCAACAAGTATAGGTTTAGCGAAATAAAACAAGTGCATAAATGAATATAGCCTGACATCAGGGTGTCACAAGTAACGAGCATCTAATAGGGACTAAATACAACTGACAAAGTCTGAAATATACTAAATACAAACTAATGAAATAAAGAGGGAGAAAAGCAATATTGCGAACGACGGCAACTACTTTGATAGTTCTAATCCGTGAAATAATAGCAGTGACTTAGTGACTTAGATATGCTTCCGTAAGCTAACAAAAGGCTTAAATTGCAAGTGGTAATAACAGGAGAAGAAACACAATATTAATTACTTAGTAAAAACCGTATTTTCAATAATTAGCACAAGTACGCACTCGTCACCTCACGTACAAGGCATTTCAAATATCAACACTACAAAATCCTAAGGGGAAGTCCCACACAAGGTTAGGCAAGCCACTTACCTCAAACCGGCTCAAAATCAACCCAAAACCATGCTCTTGCCACGAGTAATCGACTCCAACAACAACAACAACAACAACAACAACAACAACAACAACAATCCAATATAATCCCACTTAGTGGGGTCTGGGAAGGTAGTGTGTACGCAGACCTTACCCCTACCCTAGGGTAGGAAGGCTGTTTCCAAATAGACCCTCGTCATCCTTCCCTTCAAGAACTTCCCACTTTGCTCTTGAGGAGACTCGAACTCACAACCTCTCGGTTGGAAGTGGAGGTTGCTTACCATCAAAGCAACCCCTCTTGTCGAGTACTTGATTCCAAATGGCCAAAATCTATTCACTTAAATTGCATAATGAAAATAACACTTCAGGTAACTAATTCAACTAGTTAATTCTAAGCTAATACGCAAAATTAGGTAAAATGACCAAAATGCCCATCGGGCCCATGTCTCAGAATCGGGTAAAATGTATATTTTAGAATCCTCATACTCTCACAAATTCATGCATACTGCAATTATCCAAATCCAATGTCAAATTCCCAATCAAAACTCGAATTTTAGGGCTAAGAACTTTCTTCAATTTTCATCTGCAATCCGTAATTAAATGACAAAACTAAAATTGGATAATAAGAATAAAACTAGAAAGGGATTATGAATCATTATCCACTGATTTCCTCTTCAAATTCCTCCCAAAATCACACTCTCCCAAGCTCCAAATCAATTTTTCAACTTTTTGAACTAAACCCTCGAATTTCTGATTTTCTGCCCAGCAAACCCACTCCTGCAGTACACCCATAGTATCTGCGATACCGCTTCTGCGGTTGGGAAACTGCTTCTGTAGTTCTCACTTAAAATTCCATCTCCGCACCTGTGACCCAGATGTTGCAGGTGCGGCAACCCAGCCGATTCTTCGATCCCTGCTCTATTTGCTCTTGGCCGCTTCTAGAGCTTGACTCCGCATCTGCGGGAGTTGCATTTGCGGCCTCTCAATCAAAGATGTGGTTGTGACAGCAGCCCAAAGAACTTTAGCTGCAAATTCCAAGTTTCTAACTTCCCGTTAACCACCCAAATTCATCCTGAGGCCCCCGGGACTTCAACAAAAAGCACAAACAAGTCATATACCACTATCCAAACTTATACAAATCTCCTCAACACCTCAAAAAACATCAAATAAACCAATTAGCATCGGATTAAAGCCTAAGAACTTCAAAACTCTCAAAATACGCTTTTGATCAAAAAGTCTATCAAACCTCATCCGAATAACCTGAAATTTCGCACACATATCACATTCAACACTATGGAGTTACTCCAACTTTCGTAATTTTATTCTGACCCTCGGATCAAAATCTCACTATCGAACCAGAAACTTAGAAAATTCAACTTTCGGCATTTCAAGCCTAAATTAGCTACAGAACTCCAAAACACGATCCGAACACGCTCCTAAACCCAAAATCACCCAACGGAGCTAACGAAACTGTTTGAATTCCATTCCAAGTCTGTCTTCACACTGTTTCGACTATGGTCAAATTTCTAAAACTTAAGCTGTCATTTAGGGACTAAGTGTCCCAAAACTCTCTGAAACCCCAAATAAATCCTCCCGGCAACTCACAATAGCAGAAACAAACACGGGGAAAGCAGTTAATAGGGGATCGAGGGGTTAATTCTTAAAAAGACCGACGGGTCGTTATATCCTCCTACACTTAAACATTACTTCGTCCTTAAACGAGCATAGAGACATACCTGAAGTTGTAAAAAGATGTGGGTAACGGATGCGCATATCTTGCTCGGTCTCCCAGGTCGCCTCCTCGATCGGCTGGCCCCGCCATTGAACTTTCACTGATGCAATGTTCTTTGACCTCAGCTTTCTAACATGCCTGACAATATTGCCACTAGCTCCTCAACGTAATATAGATCCTTGTCCAACTTGACGGAACTGAAATCTAACACGTGGGACGGATCACCGTGATACCTTCGAAGCGCCGAAACATGAAATACCGGATGAACCCCTGCAATGCTGGGAGGTAAGGCAAACTCATAAGCAACCTCCCTAACGCACCTCAATATCTCAAAAAAGTCCAATAAACCTAGGACTCAACTTCACTTTCTTCCCAAATCTCATAACGCCCTTCATAGGCGAAACCCGAAGCAGAACCCGCTCTCCAACCATATAGGAAGCATCATGAACCTTCTGGTCCGTGTAATACTTTTGTCTGGACTAGGCTGTACGGAGTCTATAATGTATCACCTTAACCTTTTCCTAAGCGTCCTGAACCAAATCTGTGCCCAATAATCTAGCCTCACCCGACTCAAACCAACCCACTAGGGATCTACACCGCCTACCATATAGAGCCTCACACGGTGCCATTTGAATGTCGGGCTGATAATTTTTGTTTTAGGCAGACTCTGCCAATGGCAAGAACTGATACCAAGACACTCCAAACTCAATCACACACGCACGGAGCATATCCTTAAAAATCTGAATAGTGTACTCGAACTGTCCATCCGCCTGAGGGTGAAATGTTGTACTAAACTCCACTCGAGTACCCAACTAATGCCGAACAACCTTCCAGATCCATGATGTGAATCGAGTACCTCTATTTGAAATGATCGAAACTGGAATACCATGCTGACAAACAATCTCCCGGATATAAATCTCCGCCTGCTGCTCAAAGAATAACTAGTACACACATGAATGAAATGTGCGAACTTGGTCAGCCAATCCAGAATCACCCAATGGCATCTAACTTCCTCAAAGTCCATCGAAACCCAACTACAAAGTCCATGGTTATCTGCTCCCACTTACACTCTGGAATCTCTATCTACTGAAGCAATCCCTCGGTCTCTGGTGCTTATACATCACCTGCTAACAATTGAGGCACCAAGATACAAACCCAACTATATCTTTCTTCATCCGCCTCCACCAATAGTGTTGCCTTAAATCCTGGTACATCTTTGCGTCACCCGGATGAATGGAGTACCGCGAATTATGGTCCTCCTCTAGAATCAAGTCCCGAAGCCCATTAAAATTTGGTACACAAATCCAATCTACATCCTCAATACACTATCATCATCAATAGTCACATCTATGGCATCACCATGCAAAACCTTGTCCTTGAGGACAAGCAAATAAGGGTCATCAAACTGACGCTCCCTGATACGATCAAATAATGAAGATCGAGAGACCACGCAAGCTAGAACCCGACTGGGCTTCGAACTATCAAATCTCGCAAACTGGCTAGCTAAGTCCTGAATATCTATCACCATGGGCTTCTCCGCTGCTGGTAAATAAGCCAAACTCCCCAAACTCTCTGCACGACAACTCAAAGCATTGGCCACCACATTGGCATTGCCCAGGTGATACAAAATAGTGATATCATAGTCTTTCAGCAGTTCTAACGCCTCCTCTGGTGCAAATTAACATCCTTCTGCTTAAACAGATGCTGCAAACTCCGGTGATTAGTATAAATCTCACAAGGCACACCGTACAAATAATGACGCCAGATCTTCAAGGCATGAACAATTGCAGCAAACTCAAGATCATGGACAGGATAATTCTTCTCATGTACCTTCAATTGTCTGGACACGTAGGCAATCACCATACTGTCCTGCATCAATACTGCTCCAAGGCCAATCCTCAAGGCATCACAATAGACAATATAATTCCCTGAACCAGTAGGCAATATCAAAACTGGGGCTGTAGTCAAAGATGTCTTGAGATTTTTAAAGCTCGCCTCACACTCTTCCATCCACTAGAACAGAGCACCCTTCTGGGTCAGTCTTGTCATAGGTGCTGCGATAGATGAAAACCCCTAAACAAATTGATGGTAATAACCCGCAAAGACAAGAGAACTACGGATCTCTATAGTTGAGAATGGCCTGGGCCAACTCTGCATTGCTTCTACTTTCTTCGGATCCAACTTTATCCCCTAACTAGAAACCACGTGACCCAAGAATGCCACATAATCCAATGAAAATTCACATTTCGAGAACTTTGCATATAACTTCTTCTCTCTTAGAGTCTGAAGCACTGTCCTCAGGTGCTGCTCAAGATCCTACTGAATTCGGGAATACACCAGAAAATCATCAATAAAAACAATGACGAACGAGTAAAGATAAGGCTGGAACACACTGTGCATCAAATGCATAAAGGCTGCTGGGGAAGTGGTCAACCCAAATGACATAACAACGAGATGGTAATGACCATACCGAGTCCTAAAAGTAGTCTTCGGGATATCTGGCTTCCGAATCTTCAACTGATGGTACCATGAATGCAAGTGAATATTAGAAAACACCCGTGCACCCTATAGCTAGTCCAACAAATCATCAATACGAGGCATATGATAACGATTCTTCACTGTAACTTTGTTCAACTAGCTATAATAATTGCACATATGCATAAAACCATTATTCTTTTTCACAAACAAGTTAGGAGCACCCCACAGTGATGCACCAGGCCTAATAAAACCCTTATCAAGTAATTCCTATAAATGATCCTTCAACTCCTTCAACTCAGGAGGAGCCATACGATACGAAGGGATAGAAATAGGCTGAGTGACCGGCAACAAATCAATGCCAAAATCAATATCTCTATCAGGTGGTATGCCCGCAAGGTCAGTTGGAAACATATCAGAAAAATCCTGTACTACTGGAACTGATTCAACTGAAGAGGTATCAATACTGACATCTCTCACATAGGCTAGATACACGTCATACCCCTTATCAACCATACGCTGAGCCTTAAGGAAAAAAATAACTCTACTGGGAGTGTGATCTAAGGCACCCCTCGACTCAACACGCGGTATACCTGGCATAGCCAGTGTCACGGTTTTGGTGTGACAATCAAAAATAGCATAATGGGGCGATAACCAGTCCATGCCCAAGATAATATCAAAATCAACCATACTGAGCAACAATAAATCGGATATAGTCTCAAAACTACTAAGAGCAACCAAACACGACCGATAAACGCGGTTCACAATAAGGGAATCTACCATAGGAGTAGAAACATAAACAAGGGAACTCAAAGAATCCCGAGACACACCCAAATGCGGAGCAAAATAAGAATACACATAAGAATAAGTGGATCTTGGATGGAATAGAACTGATCATCTCTGTGACAAACCAAGACAATACATGTGATGATAGAATCGGAGGCAACAACCTCGGTATGGGCAGGAAGGGCATAGTATCTAGCATGGCCTCCCCCTTTAGGGTGACCTTTCCCTCCCCGACCTCCACCTCTTGCTGGCTGAGCAGGTGGGGGTAGCAACTGGAACTGTAACCATAGCCTGAGAACTCTACGGGGCACTCTGTGGCTAAGAAGTCTGTGGAGGTGCACCCCTCCTAAGTATGGGGCAATCTCTCATTATATGGCGCGTGTCACACACTGAAAAAAAGCTCTGTGAGGATGTGATGTCTATGACTGGCTCGGGCAAGGTCTGTTGGACTGACCGCTAAAAGCACCACGCATATGAGGCGCACTAGCTACTGGAGGTGCATACTAAGGCTCCTGAGGTATAGGAGGAGCTAGAGTACCACTGGATACTGGAAGAGCTAAATGAACGGGGCGACTCATATAACCCCTACCATGACGACCTGCCGCTGGGGCATGGGCACTAGAATAATGGCCCGACTCCGGAGACCTCTTGGCCTCCATCTATTCTATATCCCTAGCATGCATACTGTGAGCACATAATTTTTGCCCTATATTAATTACTCCCACAAATTCAAAACAAAATAATTTTTTCCATTATTTGCAATTTTGTGGATATTTGTGTCATTTTCTATCAATTGTTTGCATTTGTTTGTGCATATTCAATTTTGTTTAAATCATAAAAATACAAAAAAAAAATATTTAATCTACATGTAGGATTTGATTATACAGTTTTAGATTAATTAAGTAATTTGTTATTTCACAAAAATAAAAAATCTCAAAAAATAATGTATTTTTGCATTTTATTGTTCACATTCGAATTTTGTGATTTTCTTCAAATTTGGTTTTTAATTAATTATGATAATTTTTAGTTAGAGTTAATTTGGGAGGGTATTTTGAAAAAAGAAAAAGAATTTTGAAAAAAAAAGGGAAAAGAATGAAAAGTTAGATTTGGGCCAAAATTTGAAATTCCCTAGCCCAAAACCAATTTCCCCTTTAAAATCCGGTTAACCAAGCCCAAAACCCATCCCATACCCGGTCCAAACTATCCATCTCTGAGTCCATTGAAACGACGTAGTATAGGGAGAATACTACGTCGTTACGAGATCAACAGATCTCAACCGTCCATTCCCCCACATCTAACGGCTAAAACCTTGCCCCATCGCCCATTACTCGACCTCGACCCGTCTTCCTCGTACCCGATCCAATCCCACTCATAACCAAACGACCCCATTTCATTAAGGAGATTAATCACAGCCGTTGAATTTCAATCATCCAACGGCTCTAATTAATTCTTAATTTTAATATACC
>MU771862.1:5554-86121 GCA_026770625.1 Nicotiana glauca | reverse complement strand
CCCCCCCAAACCCCCCCCCCCCCCATCCTCATCGTCTCCAACCTCTAGCCCTAGAGACTCCGCCCAAAATTCTAGCCACCTCCGCCGGCGGCGACCACTCCAATCACCCCCATCTTAACACCCTAGAATTCCCTCACCTTCCTCTTTCCAAATCTCGACATAGCTCCCCTCAAATGCCCCTAAATCTCGTTGAATCTTGAATCTAGAAATCAGAGGTCGAAGCCCCAACAAACCAAAATTGCTCTGCTTTTGACTCTGTGGCTTACACGAGCTTTCATGAACGATTTGAGCTGAAATAGGTATTATTTGTTGGTTCCCGATGGGAACGATCATTTGACACCCATTTTTGATTAAATCGGAGAAGACGTTCCCGTTCGGAGCTACTAGTCATTTCTTTTAGGTATTTGTTTCTTCTTACTACTTTTATGTTCTCATCATCCTTCCCTCCTTTAGCTTCTTTACACCTTCGATTTCTTTTATTGACCGAAAAAAGGGGGGATAGGTAGTCTTAATTTTAGGCTATTGGACTTTGTTTTCTTTCCTTTGTGATTAATTAACAATGTTAGTCAGATAGTTTTAGGTTTAAAATCCTGCAATTGCCATCAAGATCATTAGACTTCCAATTTTTTATTTTAGGGTTTATTTAAATTGATTAACTTATGTTTAACAATATTTGTTCTAAAATCAGCATGTTAGTGCTCCAGGGTGTTTTGGTAACCTGTTAAAATGATTGTGTTAATTGTTTCAAAGGTCAAATCTCAAATAGGTTCATTCATTGATTGTTTCTCGCTAATGTCAGTTCTGATTGTTCATGAGTGGGGTTATTTCTGATTCATTTCAATGTTAAACCTATTTAGGTTTCAGAAAATGATTCCATTTGACTCTGGTTGCCTAGCGATTTTATATTACAGAATTATTTGTCTAGTTCAGAACCTTCAGAGGGTTTAATTGAATAATTAGGACCTTTGAGGGTAGTCTAGGGAATTGTTCAATAAAGAAAATTTTACCTAACTTTAAGAAGTTTCTATAATGGTGGAGTTGTAATTACATTATGAATGATATAAAAAGAAGGGTTTTTAAGTGGAATCAAATATAAAAATGGGGAATGACATTTATAAATAGTGTAGGTGCACTAATCTACTGCCTATTTAGGTAGAGATATTGAAGTTTAAGGGAGGACACAGAATAAAAGAGAAAGAGAGCTAAGAGAAAATACAGAAAGAGAACATAGAGAGAACACTCTAAAAACACTGAAAATACTACAAAAGAGGCATAAAAATTCAGAGAAAACTAAGACGGCTGAAAATTTCAGTAAAAATTACTGTTCCATTGAACTCCTTCTGTGATTTCTTAAGCTTTCAATTTCTGAAAGATCACTGATTCTCTTTCTGGGGTTAAAAATGGACTGAATCTAGTTTTCTTGAAAAGTTTTGATTTGAATTTTGGTTTTGCCTTACTATTCCATTGCTGGGTGGAGCTATTTCGTACTGATATTGGCTCATTGTTGATCTGATGTTGCTGTTTGTTTCTAACCTTGATACCAAGTCTGCGGTTCTGTTTTTGGTCCATTCAGGTACATGATTCTGAACTTTATTGCTTTGTGAAGTAAATTTGGAGAACTGAAATGAAAGCAAAGTTTAAAGCACAACTTTAGTTTAGCTTATTGATTCAGTAGTACTGTTTTAATTTATTTCTTCGAATTCAATAAGTTCATCATCTGATTTTAGCTTGAATAAGTAAGTTTTCATTATTGTATCAGTATTGGGACTGTTATAAGGCTTGAGGAACAATTTGTTAATTGAATTAGGGTCCAGGTCATGTATTCGAATATGAGGGAACTTGTAATGTGAAGGGTATTGGGTCTTGCCAACTATGTAGTTCATTTGAGCTTTGATGGCATGTTCGTTGTTTGGGATGATTATGTATTTATGTAATGACTTGGCTGAATTTGCTATTAAATTTAGTAAGTATTGAAATCATGCTTGAGGGGAGGGGAATGGTCCAGAGTATGCTAAGAATAGAATCATGCATCAGTTTATTTTTTTGTTGATTGTGAGCATGTTTAAGATAAATTGGATGGTTACAGTTCAAAATGTTTAGCTGATGGATTAAAATTCAGAAGCAAAACTTAGTGTTACATCACGTTCGTATAATCCCTTGAATGATTTGCAAATGGTTAATTGCGCACAAGATTTGGGTTCTAAGACATGGGCCTAACATTGGCCCAATTAATAAAAATAAAGGCAAGTTAGAGTGTTGGTTGGCATCAACATTCGTTAAGAAAATTAGGCTCAAATCAGCATTTCTTTAATTTGATATTTTTTTGTGTGCTTGGGGACTCGATCTCGAAATCCCACACCTATTTGATATTCAGCTCTTCAGAGCCTTGGAGCTCACGCTGGGCCTGGAGTGAAGACAAGCCGCATTTCTTTATATGTAGGGCTAATTATTTGAGCCCAATGCTCTTTCGTTAATTGCTAATCATCCTGCCGTCCGCTCAACCTTTCTAATGTTGGACTGTTGGTTTAAAATTGGTTAAAACTTTTAGTCTGAAAAGTAGTGATAATTCTTTTCCTTGATTAGTTCGATTTTTGTTTAGTAGATGTGAGGCGTGCCATATTAAATAGAATACAGTTTATGGCCCTCAAAGTTTAGTTTTGAATTCCCTTTAAAGTTAGAATTGAGGCGTGTCGTGCCAAATAAAAATCTCAAAATGCATGGCCCTCATTTAATTAATTTTAAAATTAAATCCTTTAGAAATTGAGGCGAGCTGTGTAGTCAAATTATCCATGGCCCTCGCAAAATTACAAATGCGTAGTTGTTGTAGGTGCATTATTTTAATAATTAACTTCCCTAAATTCGGGTGTGCATTTATGCGACCCAAATCCAAATCCTAACAATGCTAGTTAAAATAGGTCGAGAGCCGCCGGTGTATTTATGTGATGTGGTTCGAAACGATTTTAAATGACGTTGTAATTTTCCTTTAAAAATTATTAAATAAAGCGGTAAAAGTTAAAATTGAACCATAGGTTAAAACATGTTTTAAAATCAGATAAATAGACCAATAATAATAGTTGAGCGACCGTGCTAGAACCACGGAACTCGGGAATACCTAACACCTTCTCCCGGGTTAACAGAATTCCTTATCCGGATTTTTATGTTTGCGAATTGTAAAACAAAGTCAATCTTTTTCTCGATTCGGGATTTGAACCGGTGACTTGGGACACCATAATCATTCCAAGTGGCGACTCTGATTTTTTTTTTAAAATAAATAATCCTGTTTCGATTGTCCTTTAATTGGAAAAAACTCTCTATATACCCCTCCCTCCCGGGGGTGTAGTAAAAAGGAGGTGTGACAGCTCTGGCGACTCTTTTTTACACACCCCGCAAGTGTATAAGGGAGTTTTTTCCAATTTAAGGACAATCAAAACAGGATTATTTGTTTATTAAAAATTCAGAGTCGCCACTTGAAATAATTATGGTGTCCCAAGTCACCAGTTCAAATCTCAAATCGAGGAAAGATTGACCCTGTATTATAGTCCGCGAACACAAAAATTCGGGTAAAGAATTTTGTTAACCCGGAAGAAGGTGTTAGGCATTCTCGAGTTCCGTGGTTCTAGCACGGTCGCTCAACTGTTACAATTGGCCTATTATCTGATTTTAATACATGTTTTAACCTATGGTTTAATTTTAACTTTATAATCGCTTTTATTTAATTATTTTTAGAAAGATTCAACGTCATCTAAAACACATCTTGAACCACGTCACATAAATGCACCCGCGGTCCACGACATATTTCATATAACATTGTTTGAGATTTTGATTTGTGTCAAATAAATGCACACCCGAGTTTAGGAAAGTAGTTTTTAAATACGCGCCTAAAGAAACTACACACTTTCAAGTTTGCGAGTGCCATAAAAAATTCAACTAAATGGCACACCTCGATTTCTAAGGATTAAAATTAATTAAGTGAGGGCCAAGCGTTTTGAAATTTATTTGGCATGGCATATCTCGATTCCGATTTTAAAGGAAGCTCGAACTAAGCTTTTGAGGGCCTTATACTATATATTACTTAATATTGCGCGCCTCAAATCTAATTGTTTAAAAGACATCTTATTTAAGATTCTGAGGGCCACAAGTTATTTGTTATATCTAATATGGCACACCTCAATTTAAGAAGAGCTTAATTAATTAAGGCTAAAAGGGGCTTTCAGTCACAAGAATTTGGGCTCAATGTCAAGCCAAATTACACAGATCCAAACGGAAAGTAACTGATCACTAATAGCCTAGCTTCACGTTGAGTATGCAAATAAAATAGAAATGTGGATGTCATCAAAGGGGCTTCCTGAAGTCAAGCCCAAACGTATAGCTATGAGAAATTCGAGCAATAGAGGTGCAAAGTCAATCAAAAAGACCTGGGCCATCGGCAGGCCCAGTTTTCTTCCAAAAGATCCAAGTTTTAAAGTTTCTAATCACCTACTGCACATACCATAATCTTTGAACTAAAGTGCGTTAATTTTGTAATGAAATGCATAATACAATGACTTTAAGTAATCAACAATACATCAATTGCTAAAGATAAATTTGAAATTCATTACTTTGACAACATGGAATGAACAGCCTTATTTGGACAAAATTGAATCTGTAAAGTTCTAAAGACAAAATGCTCGTATTCCCTTTTTTTATAAATAAAGAGACTAATGTTGTTCACAGATATAGAGAGAAAAAAAGCTTAGAGAGAAGACTGCTTAAAAATAGGATTTTGTAAGAATAAAGAAACACAAAGAAAACAAAGAGATATAGAGAGCTTAACATTCTGAAAATACTGAAAAAGATTGATAAATCAAAACGGCTGAAATATCAAAAATAGATTATTGTTCTATTGCATTTCTTCTATAATTCTGGGGAGTTTCAATTTCTGAATGATCTGGGTATAAAAATGGGTTGAAATTTAAGTCTAGAGGTCTGATTTCGAGTTGTGTGAAGTTTGGTTTGTGCAAAGACATACCCTAATCCTCCAATCAATGCTCACCACCAGCTGATAATGAATATCCATCTCCAACTCACGAGCCATGCTAGACCCGATGCTAAGAATAAGCCCCTCAATAAACCGGCGAACCCTCTTACGATCAGTACAAACCAAGGCTGGTGCATGTCTAGCCAAGCTGGTAAAATGAATAGCATACTCCGAGATAGTTATAGTACCCTGGCGCACATACTCAAACTCTGCGCGACATGCGTCCCTGAGGCTCTAAGGAACATACTCTCTCAGGAACATATCTGAAAACTGAGTCCAAGTTAGGTAAGCTGCCTCATCTGGACTGTCTAACTCATAAGTACGCACCACACATATGCGGTTCCTCGAAGCTAAAAATTAGTGAGGGAAACCCCGCTCAATCATGATATACCCATGGTATGGAGAATACGATAGCACTCATCTAGAAATCCCAAAGAATCATCTGAGGCTAGACCACTGAATACAGGAGGCTTGTACTTTTTGAACCTCTCAAGCATTCGCTGCTCATCCTCGGAAGCCGTTGCCCTATCCTCGGGCTAATGTGGGACTGCAGGCTCTACCAGAATAATTTCTGGGACCTGATCCACATGTACTTGCTGCTCAGGAGTGCGGGCGGCGGGAGTCTATGCTCCTACCCCGGCCTGCGATGTAGCTGCAGCAAGGGGAAACGACCTTAGAGTAGTGGTAGCAGTAGGCGTATCAGGAGCCTGGGCTCCGACTAGAACTACTGGTAGCAGTAGGGGGCGCGGGTGCCCGATCATCTCGGGTAGCACGTGTGCTCGCCATCCGTGAGAGAATAGAAGATAGAAGTTTAAAATTGTGATATCAAAATCATGCACGACAAGAAAATCAAATGAAGTGGAATTTTCCTAATAGTTACATAGCCTCTCCTAGATAAGTACCGACGTCTCTGTACCGATCTGTGAGACTCTAATAAACTAGCTTGTGATTCATGACTCCTATGAACCTAGAGCTATAATACCAACATGTCACGTCCCCGGTCCGCCCTTCGTGAACCATCACGACGGTACCTAGTCTCTATGACTAGGTAAGCCTAAAAATGCAGAAAATAAACAAATTGCGGAAGAAATAATTAAAAACGGAAATAATGAAATGAAATAGTGTTTAAGATGCCGCTCTACATATACAATATCAACTCTCGAAACTAAAAAAAATTTCCAAAACCCGAATCCTCATGAAACACAAGCTTTTGAATGTCTACAAGTATTTAACTCCAGAATGCCTAACAAAGAAAAATACATAAGGGCTAAAACTTAAAGAGAGAATAGAAAGGGACTCTTCGGTCTGTGGACGTGACAGATATACCTCGGAGTCTCTACAAGCGTCTCGCCTCAAGCGTGATAAGACTAAGTGAAAGTACCTGGATCTGCACATGAAAAACATGCACAGAAGGGCTATGAGTACACCATAGCCGTACTAAGTAAGTGCCAAGCCTAACCTCGATCGGGTAGTGACAAGGAAGGTCAGGGCCCTACTGAGGTTAAATAAAAAACAAGGTATAAGAGTATAGGATAAGACAGTAAAATCAAGTGGAACAGTAAGAAATAACACATTATATAAGGTATAACACAACTATAACAGTAACAAAGAAGTCACACGAAGGAATACAACTTAACATAGATATAACAACTGGGGTACCTCCCAGGATACCGTCCTGCAGTCCCAAAATATAACTATCCAGTAGATCTCCCGGGATACCATCCCGTAGTCCATCGTATATATCCAAAGGATCTCTCAGGATCCCGTCCCGTAGTCCAACTAAAAGTGTGCGGGGTTATAGAGGAATCCCGATCCGTAGTCCCAAATGTAAATACCCATTACTGGGGGAATCTACCGGGTGCAGTCCTGTAGTTCTATATAACTGTGCAAGGGGATCTAGCGGAATCCCACACCCGTAGTCCCAAATAAACAGACAATGGGGATCTACCGGAATCCTACATCTGTAGTCCCAAATAAACAAACAAGGGGAATCTACCGGAATCCTACATCCATAGTCTCAAATGTAAATACACAGCAGCAACACGAAAAATGTTCAGAAATGTAAATTTCATATCAAGGAAAACATGTATTACTGGCCTAGCATGCTGCACAGAATTCAGGTAAAGCGGATTGAGAAAATAAAGCAATTAAGTGACTTAGACATGCTTCCCTAAGCTAATAAAAAGCTTATATTGCAAGTGGTAATAACAGGAGAAGAAACACAATTTTAATTACTTAGTGAAAATCGTATTTTCAATAATTAGCACAAGTATACACTCGTCACCTCACGTACAAGGCATTTCAAATATCAACAATATCAAATCCTTTTGTGTGTAGTGCCGGGACACATATTTTCTTCGGAACGATTCTAATTTTAGTTTTATTTAATCGTATTATTTTTATTTAAGAAGTTTGACCTAAGAGAAAGTCCCCCACACAAGGTTAGGCAAGCCACTTACCTCGAACCAGCTCAAAATCAACCAGAAACCATGCTCTTGCCACGAGTACTCGACTCTAAATGGCCCAAATCTATTCAATTAAATTGCATAATGTAAATAACACTTCAAGTAACCAATTCAACTAGTTAATTCTAAGCTAATACACGAAATTAGGTAAAATGACCAAAGCGTCCCTCGGGACCGTGTCTCGGAATCGGCTAAAATGTATATTTTCAGAATCCACATACTCTCACGAGTTCATGCATACCAAAATTATCCAAATCCAATGTCAAATTCCCAATCAAAACTCGAATTCTAGGTCTAAGAACTTTCTTCCAATTTTTCTCCAATTTTTATCTCCAATCTGAAATTAAATAACAAAACTATGATTAGATTACAAGAATACAACTAGAAAGGGATTAGGAATCGTTACCCACTAATTTCCTCTTCAAATTCCTCCCAAAATCGCCCTTTCTTGAGGTCCAAATTAATTTTCCAACTTTTGAAACTAAACCCTCGAATTTCTGATTTTTCTACCCAGCAAACCCGCTCCTGCGACCCACCATCACATCTCTGATATCGCTTCTACGTTGGGGAACACCTTCCGCAGTTCTCACTAAACATTCCATCTTCTCACCCGCAACCCGGATGTCGCATATGCGATCCCGCAGGTGCGGTAACCCATCAGCTTCTGCGGTCCCTTCTCTATTTCCTCTTGGCCGCTTCTGTGGCTTGAATCAGCATCTACGGGAGTCGCATCTGTCACCAACCCGGATGTCGCATATGCGATCCCGCAGGTGCGGTAACCCATCAGCTTCTGCGGTCCCTTCTCTATTTCCTCTTGGCCGCTTCTGTGGCTTGAATCAGCATCTGCGGGAGTCACATCTGTCACGACCCTCTTCCACAATAGGTCATGAGGGCGCCTGACACCATTGTCAGGCAAGCCATAGCGGAAACATTACTAAAATTCTTATGTCGCTTCTAATTAGAAAGAAATGGAATAAACACTTAGCTTGGAATCTAAACCAGAAGAGCGAAATACTGTAAGTAATATAATTACACAACCACAAAATAATCGTCTACTAAAGTGTGTGGCAGAACCTGGTGTCACAAGCTATGGACAACTAGTAGAATATACATCCAAAAAAACATCATACAACCCTATTGTCTTAGTCCAAATAGACAGGAAATAGAAATACAAAAGAAAGACTTCTTCGGCTGCGGGCCGACATGGAGGGAAAGTAGCTCACCGTAGAAGTCCCAAGTCCGCTCACAGATATGCACCGGTATGATAACCATATCCACCTACCTCATATCCTGTATATTTAAGTACAGAAACGTAGAATGAGTACATAAACAATATGTACCCAGTGCGTATCCCGTCTAATCTGGAAGAAGTAGTGACGAGACGTCGGCTTGATACTCACTAGGGTCAAATAATATATTGGGGTGATTATACAAATCATGAGGAAACACTAATAAACACCAGTTTATAACAAGACATAAAAGTTCTACTCTTCACTATACCTCCAACTAACCATTTAATTTTTGTTATATTTGTCAATTTATGTCGGGCCATGAAAGGCGATATCAATATAAAAAGAAACTCTCAGTCAAGCAACATTAGCATGTGCAAATATGTCGAGGTGACGGTCTGATCCAACAGAAAATAAACTGTGCACTTGCCAAGGGTCGACGACGCGCCTATAGATTCATCTATTCATACCGAGGTGATCGACCCGATCCACAAATAATAAGAAATATCAATTATACACACAAGGCACATCAATAGTAATAAATGCCAAGCAAGACTTCAACAATTATAAAAGTACGTTCTTATTCCCTTTTTAAATCTCTAGCATATCCTAGGTGCTCGTAGTAATAAGATAATATAGAGAGTCATATAAAATAAGCACGATGTGGGCCCTAAACTATATGGACAATTAACATAGTAGTAGCTACGCACGGACTCTCGTCACCTAGCGCGTGCGTAGCCCCCGCATTTAGCAATAATTACTCAATTATTAATCCTATGGGGACATTTCCCTCTTACAAGGTTAGAAAGGAGATTCACCTTGCTCCGAAACGCACTTCTGATGCCAAGAACAAGCTCAAACTCTCAATTCGGAGCCGAACGATCCCAAACTAGTTAAAACAATTAAGAACTAGTCAATAAAGGCTTACAAGATCAATTCCAAGCTATTTAAGCAATTCCCTAACCATTAGCATGAATTTCCTAAATTTCAACCCCTGGCCCACTTGCCCGGATTCCGAGATTTTTCGAAGGAAATTATTCTCTACAACCTAAGGGTCAATGATATATGATTTCTAGTCCATTTCATAACAAACTTCATGATTAAATCTTAGTTTTATTAAAACCCTAGGTCAAGATCTAACTTTGATTTTACTTAGTTTTTTAGTGTTTAATCTACCTAATATACATGTATTTAAGATAAGGATGAATGAGAATTACTTACCTTACAATGTTATATTGAAACCCTCTCTTTGGAAGCACCCAAATCGCCCAAGTGTGGAGTTGTGAACGAAATAAATGGCTTTGAGTTCGAATTAAATGAACTCCATGCCCCAGCGATTTCTGCTTCTGCGGTGCCATGACCGCTTCTGCGGAAAAAGGCCCGCTTTTGCGGAGATGGCCTAAGAAGCCTGGACCGCTTTTGCAGTTAGGTGCCCACTTTTGCAGTTCCGCTTTTGCGGATTTCGAGCCGCTTCTACGGATTTGGGCCTAAAGAGCTGGACCGCTTCTACGGTCTGGGGGCCGCTTAAGCGAAACCACTTATGCGGTCTCTGGGCCGCTTCTGCGATTTCTCCTTGGCCTGGCCCTTTTTCGCTTTTGCGATAGGCTGACCGCATCCGCTGTACCGCTTATGCGGTCCAACAACCACATATGCGGTTATGACAGAAGCATCAACTTCAACTCTTCTTCAATTTTCTTACTTAGCTTGAACCTCGCTCGCTTGACGCTCGGGGCTCCCGAGCACCGCTCAAACATACCGAAAAGTCTGAAATCATGAGGCGGACCTACTCGAACCCTCGGAACACCCAAAACAACGCTAAATCTCGGAATCACCCCTAAAACCAAATGAATCAAACTATTGAATCTTCAAGTTCTTAATTCTCCTCTAACGGGTCAAAACGCCCCTAAACTACTCGGATTGGCACCAAATTTTACGGGCAAGTCTTAAACAACATTACGGACCTGTACCAATCTCCGGAACCAAAATTCGAGCCCTATACCTAGGGAATCAATGATTACTTAGTTTCTTTAATTCTTAAAAACTTCAATTTAACAATTTCACATAAAAATTCATTACTCGGGATAGGGACCTCGGAATTCGATTCCGTACTTACAACCAGGTGGCATATTTTACCATGGACCCTCTGAAATTGTCAAATCACGCATCCGGGCCCATTTTCCCAAAATGTTGATCGAAGTTAAACTTTGTCTTTTAAGAAAAACTTAAAGAAGCAGAATGAACATATTTTTACTCAAAACTCTTCCAACTCCCGAACCAATCGCCTCGCAAGTCGTAAATTAGCTAAAACAACTACGAGAGGCTTTATTTAGGGGAATGGGGTACTAAAACGCAAAACAACCAGTCGGGTCGTTACATTCTCCACCTCTTAAACAAACATTCATCCTTGAACGAACATAGAAAAGTACCCGGACTGCTGAATAAATGGGGATATATGCTCCGCATGTCCTCCTCGAACTCCCAGGTCGCCTCCTCGACCGGTTGGCCCCTCCACTGAACTCTCACCGCAGAAGTCCTCTTGGACCTCAACTGGCGATCCTGCCTATCAATAATAGCAATTGGCTCCTCCTCATAGCCCAAACTCTCATCTAACTAGATAGTACTGAAGTCCAACACATGTGATAGGTCGGCATGGTACTTTCGAAACATCGAAACATGGAAAACCGGATGATCTCCCGATAGACTGGGGGGTAAAGCAAGATCATAAACAACCTCCCCAACCCGTCTCAACACTTCAAAGCGGCCAATAAACCTTGGGATCAACTTTCCCTTCTTCCCGAACCTCATAATACCCTTCATGGGCGAGACTTTCAAGAGAACCTTCTCGCCAATCATGAATGATACATCACGCGCCTTCTGATCTGCGTAACTCTTCTGTCTGGACTGAGCTGTGCGGAGCCTCTCCTGAATCAACTTTACCTTATCCAAGGCATCATGTACCAAATCTGTACCAAGTAATTTAGCCTCGCCAGGATCAAACCACCCGATAGGAGAACGACAACGTCGACCATATAAAGCCTCATATGGGGTCATATCTATGCTGGACTGATAGCTGTTATTGTATGCAAACTCTGCTAGGGGCAAGAACTGATCCCACTACCCTCCAAAATCAATCGCACATGCTTTGAGCATATCCTCTAAGATCTGCACTGTCTGCTCTGACTGTCCGTGGGTCTGAGGATGGAATGCTATGATATGCTCTACGCAAGTCCCCAATTCACTCTGCACGGCGCTCCAGAAATGGGAAGTGAACTGAGGGCCTCAGTCTGATATGATGGAAACCGGCACACCATGCAATCGGACTATCTCCCAAATATAGATCTAAGCATACTTCTCTGCTGTATAAGTAGTCGCCACTCGAATGAAATGGGCCGACTTGGTCAATCCATCCACAATGACCTACACTAAATCAACCTTCCGCAAAGTCCGTGGTAACCCTAGTATGAAGTCCATGGTGATGCGTTCCCACTTCCACTCTGGTATGGGCATCTGCTAAAGTAGCCTACCTGGCCTCTGATGTTCATACTTGACCTGCTCGCAATTCAAACACTTAGTCACATGCTCTCCCTCAGACCATCAATATTAGGAACACATAGACGACCCTGGAGTCGCAGAATGCCATCCTCGCCAATAGAAACCTCCCTGGCACCTCCCTAAAGTACCGTATCTCTGAGAACTGCCAAATGTGGATCACCAAACTGTCAGGACTTAATCTCCCCCAATAACGAGGACTAAGCAACCACACATGCTAGAACTTGGCTGGACTCTGAAATATCCAACCTCACAAGTCTGTTAGCCAAGGACTGAATGTCCAAGGCTAGGGGCTCTCCTCTGCTGAAATGAATGCTAGGCTACCCATACTTTTCGCCTTTCTGCTCAAGGAATTCGCGACCACATTCGCCTTGCCCGGATGATAAAGAATGGTAATGTTATAATCTTTTAGTAACTCAAGCCACCTGCGCTACCTCAAATTAAGGTCCTTCTGCTTGAACAGATGCTGCAAGCTGCGATGATCGGTGTAAACCTCACATGACACCCCATACCAATAATGCCTCCATATCTTAAGAGTATGGAAAATTGCTGCCAACTCTAGGTCGTGCACGGGGTAATTCTTCTCATGAACCTTTAGATGACACGAAGCATATACAATAACTTGCCCTCCTACATCAGTACGCATCCCAAGCCAACGTGTAGAGCGTCACAATATACTGTACACATCCCTGATCTGGATGGCAATACAAGAACTGATGCCGTAGCCAAAGCTATCTTAAGCTTCTAAAAGCTCTCCTCTCAATCATCGGACCAAATGAATAGGGTACCCTTCTGGGTCAGTCTGGTCAAAGGTGATACAATGGATAAAAAGCCCTGCACAAATCGCCGATAATAACCTGCTAATCCCAGGAAACTCCTGATCTCGGTCATTGAAGTAGGACGTGGCCAACTCTAAACTGCCTCAATCTTCTTGGGAGCCACCTTAATACCCTCTCCTGACACAACATGCCCCAAGAATGCCACTGACTCAAGCCAAAAATCACACTTGGAGGACTTAGCATACAACTTTTGTTCTCGCAAGGTCTGGAGCACTACTCTCAAATGCTGCCCGTGCTCCCCCAGGCTGCGGGAGTATATCAAGATGTCATCAATGAAGACGATAATAAAAGAATAAATATAAGGCCTGAATACCCGATTCATCAGATCCATAAATGCCGCTTGGGAATTAGTCAAGCCAAAGGACATCACCAGAAACTCATAGTGGCCATATCTGGTCCTGAATGCTGTCTTCGGAACATCCGAGTCCCGAATATTCAGCTGATGATACCCTGACCTCAGGTCAATCTTAGAGAACACTCTAGCCCCCTGTAACTGGTCGAACAAATCATAAATAGGAGGCAACGAGTAGTTGTTCTTGATGGTGACCTTGTTCAACTGGCGGTAATCAATGCGCATCCGCATAGTCCCATCCTTCTTCTTCAAAAATAGCACTGGTGCACCCCAAGGTGATACACTAGGCCTGACAAACCCCTTCGCTAACAACTCCTCTAGCTGCTCCTTTAACTCCTTCAACTCCTTAGGAGCCACATGGTATGGTGGAATAGATATAGGCTGAGTGCCTGGAGCCAAGTCAATATAGAAATTAATATCACGATCCGGAGGCATGCCAGGAAGATCAGAAGGAAAAACATGGGTGAACTCTCGGACTAATGGCACTAAATCAATCGTCGGAGACTCTGTGGTGCGTCTCAAACATAAGCTAGATAGGCCGAACACCCCTTCTCGACCATGTGTCTAGCCTTCAGGAAAGAAATAACCCTGTTAGGCATATCAACTGTGGAACCCTTCCACTCCAATCTGGGTGATCCTGGTATCGCTAGTGAAACAAACTTGGCATGGCAATCAAGGACGGCGTGATATGGAGATAACCAATCCTTGCCCAGGATGACCTCAAAATCAAACATATCAAGCAACAGGATATCTTCTCTAGTCTTGAAACCATAGAAAGTGACCACACAGGACTGGTAGATCCGATCCACAACCACAGAATCACCCACAAGAGTAGACACATGAACAGAAGTGCCCAAAGGCTCAGCAAAAATAACTAGGAAACGAGCAAACATAGGTGATACATATGAGTAAGTAGACCTGGATCAAATAATACCGAAGCATCTCTACCACTAATGAAAATAATACCTGTGATGATGGCATCTGAGGCCAATGCATCTGGCCTGGCCGAAAGAGCATAGAATCTAGCTGGGGCACCGGTTGTCTGGCCTCCACCTGACTGGGGAGTAGCTAGTTGACCTCTCCTTGTCTGGCCTCCACCTCTAGGACGGCCTCTACCCATCTGCCCTCCACCGCTAGGTAGCTGGGCAGCTGGTGCTGAAATCATGGGTTGCTAACCCTGCTGCACTGCCTTGCCCCAAAGTCTGGGGCAGTATCTCCTCATGTGACCGGGATATCTGCTCTCAAAATAACAGCGCGCGGCGGTGAACTGCTGCCCTGACGACTGGCCCTGATAACGTGTAGACCCACTGGAAGAAGCCTAGAAAGCCGGTGGATGACATGAACTCTTCGGCATGGCACTAAAATAAGAATCAGAAGGACCCTGGGGACCTGAACGCCTACTGTAAGAACTCTGAATAGCTGGCGGGCGGTAAGAAGTCTCTGGCATAGAACTGAGATAGGGGCGTGTTGGAGCCCCCCGGGCAGGAGGTGGCGCTGAAACTGGTGGCTTACTAGGCTGGCCCCTCCCATACTGACCTCTGCCCGTAGCTGGGGCACCGCTGAATCCACTAGAGAACCTAGATCTCTTATCCTGCTGTATATACTCTCTACCCCTCTAGCAATATCCCTCAATCCGACGAGCAACCTCAACCACTAGCTGATACTCTATGCCTATCTCCACCTCTCGAGCCATAGTAAATCGAATCCCGAGCTGCAATCCAGCAACAAATCTCCGCACCCTCTCCGAATCTGTAGGAAGTATCATGAGTGCATGGCGGGACAACTCAAAAC
Organism: Nicotiana glauca; assembly: GCA_026770625.1. NCBI lineage: Eukaryota > Viridiplantae > Streptophyta > Magnoliopsida > Solanales > Solanaceae > Nicotiana > Nicotiana glauca. Next base: position 70,879 of record MU771862.1, on the reverse strand, counting down.
ACCTCGCCTCATAGTCAGTCACTGACATATGACCTTGCTCCAGCTGCTCAAACTGGTGCCGCAGCTCCTCTCTCTCAGAAGGCAGGATATACCTATTCAAGAATAACTGTACAAACTGATCCCAAGTGTTCGGAGGAGAACTCGCTGTCCTGCCAAGAACGTAGGACTACCACCACCTACGGGCCCTGCCTTCAAGCTAAAAAGTAGTGAAGTCAACTCCATGTGACTCCAATATCATCATGTTGTGCAGTCTGTCCCTGCACCTGTCTATGAAGTCCTGAGCATCCTCATGACACTCGCCCCCGAAGACCGGAAGATGAAGCCTGGTCTATCTGTCCAATAACTTTTGTGGATCGCCATCCACAGCTACCCTGGGCTGGGGTGCCACTTAAGCATCTGGCTGAGCTCCACCTGCGGGTAGTGCACCCGGAGTCTGATATACTGTAGCTGCATGACCTGGGGCTTGAGCAGTAGGGGTCTAGGCTCCCCCTCCTGCCTGTGAAGTAGCTGGGTCTGCTGGAAATAAACTAGCCTGAGTCATAGTGTCCATAAACCATAGCATGCGGCCCATGACCTCATGAAATCCCGGTGCTGTCATGAAATCCACAATGCAGGCTCAGCTGCGGGCACCTCGCACTGCTCCTCAATAATAGGATCCTCCACAGGATCTGTTGGTGGTGCAACTTGAACGGCTCCGGGTCTCCCTCGTCCCCTACCATGGGCCGGTGCCCTCCCCCGACCTCTACCTCAGCCTTTAGTAATGGGGGAGACAACTCCTCCCAGGTCCGGAATGTCAGTGGTACGAGTCCTCACCATCTGTGAAAGAATAGAAGAGGGAAATTTCGTACATAAAGCACTGCACGATAGGAAATGAATAAAGAGTAGTATTTCCTAATACCCTATAGCCTCCCGAAGATAAATACAGACGTCTCTGTAGCGATCAACAAGACTCTATCAAGTTTGCCCATAACTCGTGAGACCTACATGAACCTAGTGCTATGATACCATATTGTCACGACCCATTTCCACAATAGGTCATGAGAGCGCCTGACACCCTTGTCAGGCAAGCCATAGCGGAAACATTACTAAAATTCATATGTTGATTCTAATTAGAAAGAAGTGGAATAAACACTTAGCTTGGAATTTAAACCAGAAGAGCAAAATACTATAAGTAATATAATTATACAACCCCAAAATAGTCGTCTACTAAAGTGTGTGCCAGAACCTGGTGTCACAAACTACGGGCAACTAGTAGAATATGCCTCCAAAAGAACGTCATACTACCCTACTGTTTGAGTCCAAATAGATAGGAAGTAGACATACAAAAGAAAGACTTCTTCGACTGCGGGTCGACATGGAGGGAAAGCAGTTCACCGTAGAAGTCCCAAGTCCGCTCACGAATACGCAACAGTATGATAACCAGATCCACCTGCCTCAGATCCTGTACATTTATGTACAGAAACATAGTATGAGCACATAAACAATATGTACCCAGTGAGTATCCCGTCTAATCTCGAAGAACTAGAGACGAGAGGTCGACTTGATACTCACTATGGTCAAATAATATATTGGGGTGATTATACAAACCATGAGGAAACACTAATAAACAACAATTTATAACAAGACATAAAAGTTCTACTCTTCACTATACCTCCAACTAACCATTTAATTTTTGTTATATTTGTCAATTTATGTTGGGCCATGAAAGGCGATATCAATATAAAAAGAAACTTTTAGGCAAGCAACATTCGCATGCGCAAATATGCCGAGGCGACGGACCGATCCAACAGAAAATAAATTGTGCACTTGCCGAGGGTCGACGACGCACCTATAGATGCATCTATTCATACCGAGGCGATCGGCCCGATCCAAAAATAATAAGAAATATCAAGTATACACACAAGGCACATCAACAGTCCTAAATGCCAAGCAAGACTTCATCAGTTATACAAGTACGTTCTTATTCCCTTTTTAAATCTCTAGCATATTCTAGGTGCTCGTAGTAACAAGATAATATAGAGAGTCATATAAAATAAGCATGACGTGGGTCCTAAACTACCCGGGCAATTAACATAGTAGTTGCTACGCACGGACTCTCGTCACCTAGCGCGTGCTTATCCCCCGCAGTTAACAACAATTACTCAATTATTAATCCTATGGGGACATTTCCCTCTTACAAGGTTAGAAAGGAGACTCACCTCGCTCCGAAGCGCACTTCCGATACCAAGAACAAGCACAAACTCTCAATTCGGAGCCGAACGATCCCAAACTAGTTAAAATAATAAAGAACTAGTCAATAAAGGCTTACAAGATCAATTCCTAGCTATTTAAGCAATTTCCTAACCATTTGCATGAATTTCCTAAATTTCAACCCCGGGCCCACTTCTCCGGATTCTGAGACTTTTCGAAGGAAATTGTTCTCTACAACCTAAGGATCAATGATATATGATTTCTAGTCTATTTCATAACAAACTTCATGATTAAATCTTAGTTTTATTAAAACCCTAGGTCTAGCTCTAACCCTTGATTTTACTTAGTTTTTAGTGTTTAATCTACCTAATGTACATGTATTTAAGCTAAGGATGAATGGGAATTACTTACCTTACAATGTTGTGTTGAAACCCTCTCTTTGGAAGCACCCAAATCGCCCAAGTGTGGAGTTGTGAATGAAATAAATGGCTTTGAGTTCGAATTAAATGAACTCTCTACCCAGCAATTTTCGCTTCTGCGGTGCCATGACCGCTTTTGTGGAAAAAGGCCCGGTTTTGCGGAGATGGCCCAACAAGCCTGGACAGCTTTTGCGGTTAGGTGCCCACTTTTGCGGGTCCACTTCTGCAGATTTCGAGCCGTTTCTACGGATTTGGGCCTAAGGAACTTGACTGCTTCTGCAGTCTGGGGGCTGCTTAAGCGGAACTGCTTCTGCAGTCTCTGAGCCGCTTCTGCGGTTTCCCCTTGGCCTGGCCCTTTTCGCTTTTGCGATAGGCTGACCGCATCTGCGGTACTGCTTCTACGGTCCAAGAACCGCAGATGCGGTTATGAGAAGCAGCAACTTCAGCTCTTCTTCAATTTTCTTACTTAGCTCGAACCTCGCTCGCTTGACGCTCGGGGCTCTGAAGCCCCGCCCGAACATACCGAAAAGTCTGAAATCACGACGGGAACCTAGTCGAACCCTCGGAACTCCCAAAACAATGCTAAATCTCGAAATCACCCCCTAAAACCAAATGAATCAAATTGAATCTTCAAGTTCTTAATTCTCCTCTAACGGGTCAAAACGCCCTTAAACTACTCTGATTGGCACCAAAGTTTACGGGCAACTCTTAAACAACATTACGGACTTGTACCAAGCTCCGGAACCAAAATCTGAGCCCGATACCTAGGGAATCAATGATTATTTAGTTTCTTTAATTATTAAAAACTTCAATTTAACAATTTCACATAAAAATTCATTACTCGGGCTAGGGACCTCGGAATTCGATGCCGGACATACACCCAAGTCCTATATTTTCCCACGGACCCTCGAAATTGTCAAATCATGCATCCGGGCCCATTTTCACAAAATGTTGACCGAAGTCAAACTTGTTCTTTTAAGAAAAACTTAAAGAAGCAGAATGGACATATTTTTTCTCAAAACTCGTCCAACTCCCGAACCAATCGCCCCCTGCAAGTCATAAATTAGCTAAAGCAAGTACGAGAGGCTTTATTTAGGGGAACGAGATTCTAAAATGCAAAACGACCAGTCGGGTCGTTACATTCTCCACCGGCCTCTCAACCGCATATGCGGTTATAAAAGCAGCCCAAAGAACTTCAACTCCAGATTCCAAATTTCCAATTTCCCGTTAACCACATGAATTCATTCTGAGGCCCCCGGAACCTCAACCAAAAGCACAGACAAGTCATATACCACTATCCAAACTTATACAAATCTCCACAGCACCTCAAACAACATCAAATCAACCAATTAGCATCAGATTCAAGCCTAAGAACTTAAAAACTCTTAAAATATGCTTTCAATCAAAAAGTCTATCAAACCTCGTCCAAATGACCTGAAATTTTGCACACAGATCAAATTCAATAGTACAGAGCTATTCCAACTTCCAAGATTCCATTCCGACCCTCGCATCAAAATCTCACAATCAAACCAGAAACTTCAAAAATTCAACTTTCGGCATTTCAAGTCTTAATTTGCTACGGACCTCCAAAACACAATCTAAATACGCTCTTAAACATGAAGTCACCTAACAGAGCTAACGAAACCATTAGAATTCCATTCCAAGTCCGTCTTCACACTGTTCCGACTATGGTCAAATTTCTAAAACTTAAGCTCTCTTTTAGGGACTATGTGTCCCAAAACACTCCAAAACTCCAAATAAATCCTCCCGGCAACTCACAATAGCAGAAACAAACACGGGGAAAAAAGTTAATAGGGGATCAAGGTGTTAATTCTTAAAACGACCGGCCGGGTCATCACAATAATAATTTTTTATAGTTTATAATATTTTTTTATAGATTATAATATTTTAAAAATTAAAATATTTTTTTAAACAGTAACCGACCGACGGTATTTGGTCAAATGGTCAACACTTAATGTACCGACACAAATACCGCCCAACGTTGGTCGGTAAGTCTTAAAACAAACCTAAAATATACAGGATTCCCCCTATTTTCCCATATCTCTCTTCTCAAAATTCCTTAAACTTCCACTCAATACCTTCCCATCTCCATCTCTATTTCCCTCACACAAATCCCATTCCACACCCCACGTTGCCACCGCCTAGCTGCCGCCGCATCGTTGCCACGTCGTCGCCGCTGCCACTACTGCGTCTTCCTTTTCCACCCCCTAAAAATTGTAGGTTTGAATTACAACTTATATCTTTTGTGTATAAATCTAATCTTTTGTTTATTAGCTATGAATTAGTTTCAATTGATTAGTGTTTGAATTGATTATTTAACATTGTATTTTATAGAAATCTAGAGTTTAGGTATTGTTTTAATTGAATTTATTACATATGATATAAATTGAATGTTTGAGTTTGTATTGATTTGAATAGTTTAGTTAGAATTGAGTTATTAACTTTGTATTGCCTTGAATAGTTTAGTTAGAATCTTGGGTATAGGATTTGTTCTTGTGAATCGAACTTTTAGAGTATAGGTTGAATTTTTAGGATATAATCCTAACTTTTAGTTTATGTTTCAACTCGTAAGATTTAAATCGAACTTTTAGTATGTTTAAACTCGTTGAATATGAATTGAACTTTTAGTTTTCTGGTTTTGTTCTTGTGAATTGAACTTTTAAGATATGAATTAAACTTGTAGGATGTAAATTGAACCTTTTAGGTATGAGTTGAACTTTTAGGATATAAATTAAACTTTTAAATTAAGTTTAAACCCGTAAGAAATAAACTAAACTTTTAGTTTATGTTTTATCTCGTAGGATATGAACTGACATTTTTGTTTTTAGGTTTTGTTCTTGTGAATTGAACTTTTAAGATATGAATTGAACTTGTCGGATGTAAATTGAACCTTTTAGGTATGCGTTGAACTTTTAGTTTTTAGGTTTTGTTCTTGTGATTAGTCTGTTTTTTAAATGACTTGTATTCTACCACATTAAGGGAAGATAACCTACTCCGGATGGGTCAAAACATTCGTGTAACTTCTAGTAAGATGGAAACAAATATTTCCATATGGTTATTTTGATGTGACGGAACACCTTCCAATGCACCTTGCACACGAGGCACGACTTGGAGGGCATGTTCAATGCAGATGGATGTATCCCTTTGAGAGGTAATATTAGAAGTTTGATGTAATTTTCTATTTTATTTGAATGTTCTTGGCTAACATGACATTATGTAGGACAATTGGCAATGCAGATGGATCAATGTTGTTCAAGTAGATGGATCAATGCTATCATGCCCCCATTTTCCTCGCGGAGTCTAGATTTCGACATTCATTGGGAAAAACTAGTTTCCTTTTGGGAATTGGGTATAGGAAGAGTCCCCACCAAACAGATTAAGATGCGTTAGGGCACCTAGAGAAATTAACTCATGTAACTAGTTTGTATTACCAGAGATTAGGGTAAGGGCTCGAAATAACCTTGAGGGGAAGGTGTTAGGAACCCCTCGCGGTGAAAAATGATGGGTCGCAGCCGAACTCAGTTTTGTGAATTAGTCATTTATCAGTTAAGCAGTCTAAGCACAAATTTTTGCAAATAAAGGAAGTTTAGACAGTGTAAGCACACATATGTAGGGTAAAGAAGTTTAGACAACCTAAGCACACATATGTAAATTAAAGAAGGAAATTCCTAGGTTGGTTAGCCTATAGGATCACATCTATATAATACCCGGTAAACCTTCCTCAAATAGAGGGGTTACAAGTGGTATTAGCGCACAGGTCATCATATCCTTTTTCTGCACATTATCCTCCCTTTAGCAGTTATATAAGCGATTTTATATTAACTAACTCTAAGCGTGCTTTACCCATCCCTTCCTTGTGGTCCTGGAGGTGTTTAGGAACTCTAATTTATGCAGTTCTAGACTTTCTTAAGGTGTCTAAAGGGTAAAATCTAAGCGACAACAAAGAACATTAGGACTATCAAATAGAGAAATAGTTAAGGAGGATCATATTTACCTCCACACATAAATAAATACGTAGCACGTCTTACATAGTTTTCAGGTAATTTCAGAGAAGTCCTAGAACAGGGTATGTGACGACCCGACCCGTCGTCTCATGAGTTACCGCTCCGTTTCCCCCATTTTATGCTCCTTCATGTTTCATTATCAGTATTTGGTGTGTTAGAGTTGATTTGGATTGGTTTTGGTAGAAAATTAGACACTTAGTCTCTTTAAGGAAGGCTTGTTTTGGAAAAGTCAACCGAATGTTGAATATTGAGTTTGAGGGCTCTGATATGATTTCCGGTGATTTAGTTAGCTTTGGGGGATGATTTGTGACTTAGAAGTGTGATCAGAATTTATTTTGGAGGCCCGGTGTAGAATTAGGCTTGAATTAGCGAAGTTAGTATTTTGGCGAATTCCGGTTGATAGGTAAAATTTTGATCCTAGGGTCGGAATGGAATTCCAATAATTTCTATAGCTTCTCTAGGAGATTTTGGATGTGTGTGCAAAATTTCAGGTCATTCGGAGGTGTTTTGGTTGGGTTTTGATAGAATGCGTGTTTTGGAAGTTTTAAGAAAACTTAGGCTTGAATTCGATGTGAATTGATGATTTTAGTGTTGTTGGATGGGTTTTTACGATTGGAACAAGTTTGAATAACGTTGTAGGATGCATTGGTATTTTTGGTTGAGGTCTCGGGGGCCTCGGGGTGGGTTCAGATGGTTAAACGGAGAGTTTTGGAATTTTTGCATGTTGCTAAGTCTGCTGTTTCTGGTATGTTTTCGCTTCTGCGGAATTTGGACTGCAGAAGCGGTATCTCTTATGCGATTGGTGAGTTGCAGAAGTGGATTGGGGCCTTGGGAGGACTTCCGCAGAAGCGGATAGGAGCCCGCATATGCGGTGTCCGCAGAAGCGGGACTGGGCGAGCAAGTTTATTCCGCAGAAGCGAAAGTTTGGACCGCAGAAGCAGTCCCACTGGTGCGAAAACTAGGCCGCAGAAGCGGCCGGGGCCCTTGAGTGAAAAACCACAGAAGCGGTGTAGTGTCCACAGAAGTGGTCCCGTATAAGCGGAAACGGGACCGCAGAAGCGAAAAGAGCTGGACAGAGAAGGGTTTTAAAACGACAATTCATCCGCGAACCCAACCCATTTTTCCACCATTTTTGGGCATTGTTGAGAGCTTTTGGACGGGGATTGAAGAGAGTTTTACTAGTTAAAAACATGATTATTATGTGAAATTAACCTAGAAATTTATGGAAATTAAGCCTAAAATTGATGAACTAGGGCTTGAGTTTTTTATATTTCAAATTGGGATTTGATGGGTCATTTGAGCTCGGATTTGAGAGTTCTTAGTATGTATGAACTCGTGAGAAGATGAGGAATCCATTGATGTTGAATTTTTTGATTTCTGAGAAGTTGTCCCGGGGCTCGGGTTTTGCTAATTTTGAGATTTTTGCTATTTTTTTCGATTGTTTTCGATTGGCTATTGTCCCATTGGTGTATTGTGATGTATTCGCTCTGATATTGGATATATTAGATGCGTGTGGAGGACGGTTTGAGGGGAAAAGGCGTCATGAGCTAGAGATTTCACCGGTTTGAGGTGAGTAGTGATTGTAAATGATATCCTGAGGGTTTGATACCCCGGACTTGCATACCATAGTGATATATTAAGGTGACTTACACGCCAGATAGCGAGCGTGGGATAGAGCACCATTGGGGATTTTTACTTGGTCCGTCCCGATTGATGATTTTTATCGCGTATTTGACTGGAACATACCTGTTATTATCATGATTTGGGCTGATTGCCATATTTGGACTTCGTGCCAATTATTTGAACCCTTCGGGGATTTCTATCCCTCTTTCCTCACTATTTTATATACTACTTGAACTCAGTCGAGTTGATTATACTATTTTTGCAAACTCAGCCATTTTAATTGATTTTTGAGACTTTACTTATATTTCACTGTTGTCTGGGCTGAGAACTATTATTTTATTGATGCCCGAGGGGCTTATGATATTTTCTGGACTGAGTAACGCTTTCAGGCCTTGAATGTGAGGTGAGGAGGCTTTCAGGCCTCGAGTTATATGTGAGGAGCCATTCATGCCTCGAGTGTTATGTGAGGAGGCTTTCAGGCCTCGAGTGTGATGTGAGGAGGCTTTCAGGCATTGTTTATATGCCACGAGGTGGCTTGATATTGCGCTTGGGCCGTAAGGGGCCCCTCTCGGAGTCTGTACACCCCTAGTGAGCGCGGGTACCCATATGATGTGATACTGAGCCCGAGGGGCTGATACTGTTTAAGTGATGTAATACTGAGCCCGAGGGGCTGATACTATTCTGAGCGATTGATATTGAGCCCGAGGGGCTGGTACTGTTTAAGATGTGCCCAAGGGGCAAACGTTTATGTGCTCATCTTGCATATTTATTTGCCTTTACCTGTTTTACTGTGGTATTTGTGCTTGAGGGGTGGATTTTTTGTGCTTATCAGCACTAACCATTTTGAAATCATTTTCGTAATTACTTAAAAGATCATTTTCAAAAGAGATTTGAATTGAGCCAAGGTATTTCTAAAGATTTCATAGATTTCACTATTTTCTCAGAAAATTGTACCTGGCTTCTATACAGCATGTTGGTTGGTTTACGTGATTTCTTGCTGCTCAGTTATTATTTACTTTTATTATTCACTGAGTTGGAGTACTCACTTTACTCCCTGCACCTCGCATGCAGATGCAGGTATTTGTTCACCCGGTAGTGGGTTTTCAGCTGGTTGAAGATTGCGCTATCATAGCTGAGCAAGGTGACCACCAGAGTTTGCGGCACCAGGTTTATTCCTTTGATTCTTAATTGTATTCTGTATATTAATGGCCTTGTATTTGTAGTTAGACTCTTCTAGATGCTTGTGACTTGTGGCACCCCGGTTTGGGCTGTGTTTGGTTGTACTTTCGCTAAGTAATATTATGGAATCATCTTTAAAGTTGTTTATTCATGTTATCTATTTTTGAAAAAGGGCAAATAGGGTTGGTTGGCTGGCCTTGTCTTCACGAGAGGCGCCACCACGACTGGAGCAGGGTTTGGGTCGTGATAAGTTGGTATCAGATCCTAGGTTACTAGGTCTCGCGAGTGATGAGCAGGTTTAGTAGAGTCTCGCGGATCGGTACGGAGACGTCTGTATTTATCCTCGAGAGGCTGCAGAACCTTTAGAAAAACTTCACATTCTTGAATTCTTATCGTGTGTCCTTGATTCAGCTTGAAAAGAAACTCTTGAAAATTCCTTCCACGCGTTTGTATGTGCGCGTGAGCGCTCAATATCAGATGTACTTTGATGGCTTGTGATTCCCCGACCAATGGGCGAGATGTTATCTTCGTGAGTTTATGTTAGGCCAGTCTGGAGGACTTGAGGCCGGATCTTTGCCAATGGCTTGAGCACCGAGGTGCTGATTGTGTGAGCAGGTGTTTTGAACTTATATGTTCAGTATTGTCCTTATTAGTCAGAATGGTGGTTCGTTATTCATGTGATGAGTATGTTAGTACTGTGAGATATATCTATATGACTTGGTAGTGATGAATAAGCCTATTGGATAATAGATGAACTGTCAAGTGTTCGATTCCTATTGTGATATGATGTGTAGCCCGAGTTGTGGGTGTGTGAAGAATATTTTCGTGTCTCCTAGTTCGTGTGGTGGTATGAGTTCAGACCCAGGGAGACTAAATGACTGTGTAATGTGTATGACGGTGGAAGGTATGCAGAAATACTAAATTGAGGCGAAGCAGGTGGCGTATCTCCTACGGAGTGTTCTTAAGTGGTATGATCCCTAGGTGTATGTTAGAAGGTCTCATGTGTAATTGAGGGGTACGTGTTGAAATTTGAAAATTCGGATCGCTTAAAAGAGTGGACTCAACTGATGTGGGGATGAATGCGAGATTTGCAGAGGAATACAGTACTAGATGATCTGTGTTTTCACAAACTTGTAAATGATTTGAGTTTAATCTTACTATGGCATTGTGGCATCATTAGAGTAAAAGTGTTAAGGGTTATTGAGTGTGTCCTGATATATGGAATTGAGCCAAGTTGGGGAGGTGGCTGTTGATTAGCTGATTGCACGGTTAGGTGCTATGTTGGTTCCAGTTTGGGGCGTGACAGTGAGTTAGCTATGGCTAGAGTGAAGGAAAATTGTGACAAAGGTTACATTATGCCTCATAGAGTATGAAAACCACGGAATGTCTAGAGTGTTATTGGCAAAGGATGCTCGATGTATAGAGCAGGAAGTTGCTTGGTTGTGTTGGGATAAAGACATCATCTTGCGGTATCGGAGTACCTATGAGGCACGGGTGGTTCTGTCCGTCAGGTAACATGATTTGCAGTTTGAATAAGAGAGAATGACTTTCAAAAATGGTTCTAATGTGTTCAAGAGTCTACATGGAACAATCGGGTATCTTAAAGTTGCATGTGTGGTTAGAAGCAATGTTTTCATTGAAAGAGGTTTAGATTTGTGGTATTTCTATGTTAATTATGGGATTCTCTGCATCAGTATTAGGAGAGTAAAGGTAACGGATTTAGATTCATAGGAAGTTCTTCAGAGTTAAGTGCTATGGAATGTGGTGCTTTTGGGAATATTTGAGAGAGAGTATTCAGCAGCTTATGGGTTTTAGACAGTGTGGTTCCTGCTTGGTTCTCGCGTGGTGAGCCTGGGTTGAGGAATTGTGGTACTACAGTAAGGGAAAAATATCAAGTTGATGATGAATCAGAAGGGAAATTATACAGATGGAATAGCTTGATAGTGGATCGAATCGGTATGGTAAGGATGTGATTAATTCTTTATGTGTGTTCGAGGCAATGAGTTCGTACAAGTATTGTGCAGCAAAAGCTCTTGAGTTTTGACAGCTTGCGTAGCTCGGTTTCGATAGAAAGATTCAGTCCTGGAAGTTTAGCTTGTGCAAATGGAATTGGGAGAGAATTCTTGTTGGGATTTAGCGTGGTTTAGAGATGTATATTTTCTATGGGCATGCGGGGCATGGGGTGCGTAAAGATTTACTTCTAGGTGGGATGAATGTAGAGTTCTTCACTAGTTGAGTACATAGATGTTTATGGATAGGAAGGGATATGGAGTTCTCATGTTATCCTAGGGTGGTATGGTATATGCGGTATGTTATGGAGGATTGAGATTCGTGTGTGTAAGGTTACGGTTCAGTTCTGAATGGTGAGTCATTAAATTCTTAAGCAACACGGGCAATTTTAGGTGATTAGCAAATCGAGCTTTTGTTGATTAGGGTGAATGATCTTCAGATGACTAAGGAAATGGTATTGCTAATCATAGTGATTTGACAAGGGTATAGGTTTCAGAAAAAGGGCAATATGAGTAAGTTGATGGCACTTTGGTAGTATTGCGGCGCTTATTTGTTAGGTCAATTGCCGATATCTGATTTTGTTTGATGGCACAGGGGAAATTTTAGAATATCTTTCATGGAATGTTTGGGTACTTGAGGTGTGATATGTATTCATATGGCGGACTTCGGGACCAGATATGGTGATTTGTTTGCTATAGGGAGTTAGAGACTAGGAGTCCTTAGGTACAGACTATGTAATGGTTGTGGATCGTATGTATTGGTACCGTTTAGCAGCTATTGGGATTTGGGGGCCCGAGTAGATCCTTCTTTGCTTGGTATGTTAGATTTTGGATATGATGCTGGGGTGTGGACTGGCTGTCTCAGTGTTGGATTATTCTAGACTATTGCGCTATAGGCTATGCTGGAAAATTCCATGGGTTGAGTGGCGAGGTGCATCGAATTATGTTCTCGCAGAGTGGCTTGTATTCCAAAGACCAGTGGATGGCGGGGAAGGACTACTTTTCTTAATTGGGCTTTCATAATGGATGTCAGTGTAGAGGTTTCTACCGTTGGTTCAGTTCTGGTGTTGAGGGACTTTTCGGATGCGTTTCTTGTGGCCGGGCATGTCGTCTGGCGATGTTGTTGATTTCAGCATTAATTTTGTGCCGGGCACCGCATCGTATGGCTCCTTTAGGAGTTGTAGTAGTGGAAGTCGAGCGGGAGGAGTAATTGGGTGTTGCTCAGTAAATAACATACCAGTTATGTTCTATCAGATTTGTGTGGTGTGTATTGTTTATTTCACCGTGGGTATAATGAATTGCTTTGGTTTCAGACATCAAATTGTGCGTGGTTGTCGATGTCGAGCATAGTGACTAGAGGTGTTCCATGTGGAGTATTATTTGGATATGATCGTGCGTTGTAGCAAAGCTGTGTGGAAACATGACCTTGTGGGTCAAATTTGTGTGTCCTATTTCTATGATGTGAGACATGGTCTCAGCCTTGTGTTGTGGTAGTACTGGTGAGTTTGAGGTACAACTCTCTCAGTTGAGTCATTTTTCATTATTTGAGTATCGTTTCTTATTGGTACGCGTATTATGTAAGTTGTGGCTTAGGCCTGTATCGAGGTGTCACATTAGCAGAGTGGTGTGTTGGATATGAGGTGATCGTTGGGGTCATTAATGAATAAAAATAGATTTGATTTCAACTTGTTGGAAGGATAATATCGAGGTTCGGCTCAGAAATCTGTTGTGGTATTAGTCAAAAGGAAGGTGGCTTCATGAGTGGTTGATCTGAGAAATGGTTATGGTGTGCTACGTGTCTCGATTATCGTTGGCAGCATATGAAAGTGTTGGAATAAGGCTTTAGCTAATAAGGGATTTTCTATCGGTATTTGGTTGTTGTGGGCAACTGCAGTGAATAGAGTTATCGTTTCGAGTACTTGTGTTATGTGGTATAACATATGATTTCGCCTGAGGTTACAGGTATGGGTTATTACAGCTGGTTCGGGACTATTCAAAGAATAGGTGTGAGGTTTTGATCGTATTGATGTTTTCATAAGTGAAAAGGTAGTTCTATGATTTATGGGCTAGACTAGATTGTGTAATTTCGATTAAAATGTGTTATCGGACCTATATGAGATAGGGTGATGTGGGATCACCCCCAGGTATATGCTTGGAAAGGTCATTCAGTTATTGATTGTCTTCTAGGACAACCATGGGTACGCTCGAGGACGAGCGTTTGTTTAAGATGGGAAGGATGTGATGACCCGACCCGTTGTCTCAGGAGTTACCGCTTCATTTCCCCCATTTTATGCTCTTTCATGTTTCATTATCAGTATTTGGTGTGTTAGAGTTGATTTGGATTGGTTTTGGTAGAAAATGAGACACTTAGTCTCTTTAAGGAAGGCTTGTTTTGGTAAAGTCAATCGGATGTTCACTATTGAGATAGAGGGCTCGGATGTGATTTCCGCTGAGTCGGTTAGCTTCGGGGGATGATTTGTGACTTAGGAGTGTGATCGGAATTTATTTTGAAGGTCCGGTGTAGAATTAGGCTTGAATTGGTGAAGTTAGTATTTTGGCGAATTCCGGTTAATAGGTGAAATTTTGATCCGAGGGTCGGATTGGAATTTCGACAATTTCTGTAGCTTCGTTAGGTGATTTTGGATGTGTGTTCAAAATTTCAGGTCATTCGGAGTTGTTTTGGTCTTGTTTTTGATCGAATGCGTGTTTTGGAAGTTTTAAGAAAACTTAGGCTTGAATTCGATGTGAATTGATGATTTTAGTGTTATTGGATTGGTTTTTATGATTGGAACAAGTTTGAATAACGCTGTAGGATGCATTGGTATTTTTGGTTGAGGTCTCGGGGGCCTCGGGGTGGGTTCGGATGGTTAAACGGAGAGTTTTGGAATTTTTGCATGTTGCTAAGTCTGCTGCTTCTGGTATGTTTTCGCTTATTCGGAATTTGGACCGCAGAAGTGGTATCGCTTATGCGATTGGTGAGTCGCTGAAGCGGATTGGGGCCTTGGGAGGACTTTCGCAGAAGCGGATAGGAGTCCGCATATGCGGTGTCCGCAGAAGTGGGACTGGACCGCAGAAGCGGTCCTGGGCGAGTAAGTTGATTCCGCAGAAGCGGTCCCGCTGGTGCAAAAACTGGGCCACAGAAGCGGCCGGGGCCCTTAAGTGGAAAACTGCAGAAGCGGTGTAGTGTCCAGAGAAGAGGTCCTGCATAAGCGGAAACCGGACCGCAGAAGCAAAAAGAGCTGGACAGAGAAGGGTTTTAAAACAACATTTCATCCGCGAACCTAACCCATTTTTCCACCATTTTTGGGCATTGTTGAGAGCATTTGGACGGGGATTGAAGAGAGTTTCAACTGGGATTGACTGGAGGTAAGTTTTATGAGTTAAAAACATGATTATTATGTGAAATTCATGGAAATTAAGCCTAAAATTGATGAACTATGGCTTGAGTTTTTGATACTTAAAATTAGGATATGATGGGTCATTTGATCTCGGATTTGAGAGTTCTTAGTGTGTATGAACTCGAGAGAAGATGAGGAATCCATTGATGTTGAATTTTCTGATTTTCGAGAAGTGGGCCCGGGGTTCGGGTTTTGCTAATTTCGAGATTTTTGCTAATTTTTTCGATTGGGTATTGTCCCATTAGCGTATTGTGATGTATTCGCTCTGATGTTGGATAGATTCGACGTGCGTTGAGGCGAATTTGAGGGTCAAAGGCATCGTGAGCTAGAGATTTCACCGGTTCGAGGTGAGTAATGATTGTAAATGATATCCTGAGGGTTTGACACCCCGGACTTGCACACCATAGTGCTATATTTTAGGTGACTTACACGCCGGATAGCGAGCGTGGGGTAGATCACCGTTGGGGATTGTGACTTGGTCCATCCCGATTGATAATTTTTATCGTGTATTTGACTGGAACATACCTGTTACTATCATGATTTGGGCTGATTGACATATTTGGACTTCGTGCCAATTATTTGAACCCTTCGGGGATTTTTATCACTCTTTCCTCACTATTTGATATACTACTTGAACTCAGTCCTGTTGATTATACTATTTTTGCAAACTCAGCCGTTTTAATTGATTTTTGAGACTTTACCGATATTTCACTGTTGTCTGGGTTGAGAACAACTATTTTATTGATGCCCGAGGGGCTTATGATATTTTCTGGACTGAGTGAGGCTATTAGGCCTTGAGTGTGAGGTGAGGAGGCTTTCAGGCCTCGAGTGATATGTGAGGAGGCTTTCGGGCCTTGAGTGTTATGTGAGGAGGCTTTTAGACCTCGAGTGTGATGTGAGGAGGCTTTCAGGCCTTGTTTATATGCCACGAGGTGGCTTGATATTGCACTTGGGCCGTAAGCGGCCCCTCCCGGAGTCTGTACACCCCAGTGAGCGCGGGTACCCATGTGATGTGATATTGAGCCCCAGGGGCTGATACTGTTTGAGTGATGTAATACTGAGCCCGAAGGGCTGATACTGTTCTAAGCGATTGATATTGAGCCTGAGGGGCTGGGACTGTTTGAGATGTGCCTGAGGGGCAATTTTTTATGTGCTCATCTTGAATATTTATTTGCCTTTACTCGTTTTACTGTGGTATTTGTGCTCGAGGGGCGGATTTTCTGAGCTTATCCGCACTAACCATTTTGAAATCGTTTTCGTAATTATTGAAAAGATCATTTTCAAAAGAGATTTGAACTGAGCCAAGGTATTTCTAAAGATTTCACAGTTTTCTCAGAAAATTGTACTCGGCTTCTTTACAGCATGTTGGTTGCTTTATGTAATTTCTTGCTGCTCAGTTATTATTTACTTTTATTACTCACTGAGTTGGAGTACTTACTTTACTCCCTGCACCTCACGTGCAGATGCAGGTATTTGTTCAACCGGTAGCGGGTTTTGATCTGGTTGAAGATTGTGCTATCATAGCTGAGCAAGGTGACAACCAGCGTTCGCGACACCAGATTTCTTCCTTTGATTCTAAATTCTATTCTGTATATTAGTGGCCTTGTAGTTGTATTTAGACTCTTCTAGATGCTCGTGACTTGTGACACCCCGGTTTGGGCTGTGTTTTGTTGTACTTCCACTAAGTAATATTATGGAATCATCTTTAAACTTGTTTATTCATGTTATCTATTTAAAACCACTGCTGCATTTTCATTGGCATTTAGATACCATATTTTAGGACTTTTACGTGCATTAGATGCCATGTTATTTAGGATTTATATTTTTGTGTAAGTTGAAATTTTGCCGAATGCCTCACCAGTATGTTTAAGCTAATAATGCAAGTTTGATTAACCGCGTCTTTAAAACAGAGATTAATATGCATGCTCACCCTTTTAGGGTAATTAGACAACATATACGTCGCCTAGGCAAGCTTTAGGCCCTAATAAGAATCGATTAACCATGTTCTTATCAATTTAAGACTAATTATCTTTTATTTAAATTCTGCCACTCTCATTCCTGTTGTGACTCTCTGGAGGTCACTCTTTTATTGAAAATCTCTTTACCTGAAAACCCGTTTCATATTTATAGACTCACTAATTTTCTAATTCTTGTTCTATTAAGCTTTTTAAATTACTGGCCCAGGATCACGTTATTTTGTCTAACTGAACTATAGTATTTTCAAGTCTTCTTTTCAAGCCATGTTTTAATAGTTCCCTTAACTTTACTTACTCAACTGTTTTCTTAGTTGTATTTCTGCATGTCAAACGCTCTTCAGATCACTCAGTTGTGATTAAGCCTTCTGTTAAAACTGATCTTTAAACTCGCGTTATTTTAAGACCTTAAATGTGTTTGAGACGTGGTTATTAAAAGTTTACTTGTGTGGGATCTGTGAGCTTCTTATTTGCTTTTGTATGTTCCCCTTCATACGAAGTCCTACTTGTTATGTATGTTGCCTAGTATTTTGTCCTTTAAACCTGAGGGTTCAGCCTAGACCTTACCTTGTAGGAATAGTGGTCCTAAATGCCCTCTAGGACTTATAGGACGGGACGGGACGGGTAATAGCATGCACTAAACATTCGTGACCAGTCTACACGTTTAAATAACCTTTTACAGGCTAGGAAGGGTAGACATGGAGATGATGACCGCACAATAACACTATGCGTACAATTGGTTACCGGTGTTGTGTGGATGATCCATGTGCTTTATAAACCTAGGACCCCCTTTCCTTTATATAACTTAGTTTAATACCAATAATTTTTTTTCTTTTCTACTACTTAAAACTCCTCTTAATTTTATTGTATTATCCCTTCTAAACTCCCTTTTACTTACTCAATGGCCTGGCTAATTTTTTGCATTTAGACCCTTATAGATTTCAACATGCTTGCTACATACCTATTTGCAACCCTTATGTGTAAATTTATTTGTTTACTTGTTTACATTAAAGTCACAACATAGCATGGCCGGGAACCACACTAGTGGATCTTGAGAGATGCCTAACACCTTCCTCTCGAGATAATTTCTAGCCCTTACCCGAACTCTGGTTTTCAATTTCAAAACTTTTAGTGTCCTAATGCACTTAATCATTCGGTGGCGACTCTTCAATTCCAAAAACCCAATTCCCAAACGGGAATATAGTTGTCTTCCCAAATGTCGTAAACCCGATTTCGCGAGAAAAAAGGGGGCGTCGACAGCATGACGACTTTGCTGGGGATTCTTTAGGCTTCTACCACTGCATGTTATATGTGACTTTACTGTTTTCATTATTGCTTTTTTAATGCCTTTATTTGAAAATGACTTATCTTTTTATTTCTTTTTTTTTTCTTTAACGCTTTCGTTTAGTATTTTCCTTCAATAACATTGTAATTTTGAGCAATTATTGTAATCATTATGAATGTGAAAATACGTGGCAATTTGTTTCATTCTTGTAATTTCATCTTCAACATCATATTCCACACGTGCCAAATAAATACGATAGCAACGCTTGATGAGATGTTGCTCTTTTCCAATATTATTACCCCCTAAATATTGGCAAAGGCATATTTGTGGTAAAACTAGTCGATCAGCGGTGCAGTCGACAGTTTCGTGCCTTTCCCTCTTAAGTTGTCCGCTCAAGGGTACCGGTCTAGCACCCCATAGATACCTTATTCTATTTAACTGTACATGCATCACTGTCAAACCTAGTTGAGTCAGTTATGCTGTCCACATAATGACTCTTTAAGATAGCCTTATCCAAGGTCCACTGGGTTCCCCTGGGACCCAAACGGACAACACCATACTCTGTGCATTTATTTTGAGAACTAAATGTTGTTTATGCCAATTGTTGATTTATATAGTCGAGTCCGGAAAGGGTAAGGGACTAACGCTTTATTTTGTAGAAAATGAGGCACGAAATCCCCAGATTCAGCATGGTAACCAGTATTCATCCGAGGTTGCTAAGATGGTAAGAGGACCTTTATTCCAGTGACCGGACTCTTGTCCGCAAGTATTTGGGAAACTTACCCTCTCTTTTGGAAATTCAGCCAGATAACAAAATCATAGAGGCTGCGACCTTATTCTGGGACAGTGATAGATCATTATTTCGATTTGGGGACCTCAACATGACCCTTCTGCTCGAAGAAATAGGAGGGTTAGCCAGTATTCCTTGGGAGACTCCGAGTTTGCTCATGCCAGAAAACCGCAAGGGTAAGGGTTTCTTCAAAATGGTAGGGTTGAAGAAAAATTCTCACTTGACTTGTTTGAAGGATTCCTATATTCCTTTCGACTACCTGTACGAAAGGTACGGTCATAGCAAGTTCTACCGCACCTATCCAGATGTGTTCACCCTCACATCATTGGGGCATATCCACAGGAGAGTTTTCGTCTTCATGTTCTGCTTCTTGGGAATAATAGTGTTTCCCATGAATAAGGCTAGGATCCATACCAGACTAGCCATGGTCACCAAGACACTAATGGAGGGGATTGAAGGGCAATCTTTCAGCATAGTGCCCATGATTGTTGCTGAGATCTACTGAGCTTTGGAAAATTGTCAACGAGGGGCCAGTCATTTTGAGGATTGCGACTTACTACTCCAACTCTGGCTTATAGAACATCTCCAAAAGGGTCGATACCGTCAAGAGCTTCTGCGAAGGCCATGGAATAATCATATAGCCTTTCACCATCCCAATAAAATGAACTACATGCCTGACATGTTTGCTCAGCCAGAAGATGCTCGAGGATGGGTAAAGTTGTTTGAAAACTTGAAAGAAGACAAGGTATAGTGGATGTTCAAATGGTTCCCCACTGAAGAGTTCATCATCCGCTCTCGGGGCGCTCCATTCCTCATACTCATTCGTTTGAGGGGAACTTATCCCTATGTCCCTATCCGAGTCATGAGGCAGGTAGGGAGGAGGCAAATCGTACCAAAGGTCGAGAAGATGAGTCATTTCAGGGCTGATTTCCAAGACGACGACAACCCATACAAATGTCAAGCTCAACACATGTGGAACAGTAAGATCATCCTGGAAAAAGATTCCATAGAGCCTGACAGATATCATGCCGGCTACACCTCATACTATCCAAGTTGGCTAGAAGAAGATCATGCTGTGTTAGGACAGCCAGGGTCTGTTCGAGGTCACAGAGTCATCGACGAAAGGGCTGAGATACATGTTAAGTACAATCAGTTGTGCAAAAGGATCAGGGAGTGCCATAGTGAGCATCATGAGATTCAAGAGGACAATCAAAAGTTGATCGAGGAATGGAAGGATATGGTTGTCAGAGCCAACAAGCGCCTAGGGCATTTGGAGTGAGGATTAGTAGAGCTGGAAGAGAAGTTCATCCGGAGGATCGATAATTGCCAAAACGCCAAGGGAAATGAAGGAGGACATTTGGCTAGGGCTTATCTGCTGCAGGGATTGCGTGAGCTGGTGACGCTGTTCGATGGAGCCAAAGATGCCGAGTCTGGGGAAGGTCCTTCTAGGACCAAATACTTAGGAGTCTATTTTATTTTCCACTTTGAAATGTAATAAGGCCAATGACCATTAGTGATATTTTACTTTATGCAATTTTAGTGTCATTTTGGGATTCGTCCTATTTTTATCAATAAAATGAGGAATTAAGCATTATAAGTTCTCCAAATCAACTCGCTAGGCCTACCTCGGGCACAACGAGGCACCCAATTTAGGACAGGATTTATATTCTTGTACTGCGTGTTTAAATATTGCACTATTTTTCCTCAGAATCTGTACTAACTTGTTACCTTTTTGTTGTTTTTACTTTTATTTTTATTACCCTTCCCAAAAGGTAGTTCGTGCATTCTGGCATCGTCATCCTACTCCACAAGATCTAAGGGCCCTCCACGTCCTCCTCCTCCGAGTCCTATCAAAAACAGGGGCAAAGCAAAAATGGAAGATTTGAACAACGTCAGAAAGGAGAACTCAGCTGAAAGGGTAGAGGTTCCTCAGGGTGTTCAGGTATCCAAAGAAAGTGCCGCTCAGCTCAAACAAAAGTTACTGAAATTTCAAGGAGCACTAGACCAAGTTCAGAACTTGGCAAGTCTTTCATTCTCCCTCACAACTCCAGACATCAACTTTCCCAATTCTCAACACCACATACCTCCACAGAACACCCCGAAGCCACAGAAACAACCCGTTACTCATCAAAATTGCAACACATGTCACAACAACGCTCCACTCCTCATCCCTGAACCATTAAATGATCATCCCCACCACACTCCCATATATGTGGAAACCATGCCACAATATACTCAACCCATTACAAACACACCGGAGTCTGATGACAAAGACTCTCTCATCAAGAACCTGGCTGCCGAGCTCAAGAAACTGACTAGCCGAGTCCAGGGTGTTGAAGGAAGCAAAGGTATTGAAGGGTTAAATTATGAGGACCTTTGCATTCAGCCAGACGTCGAACTTCCCAAGGGTTACAAATCTCCCAAGTTCGAAATGTTTGACAGCTCGGGGGATCCCAGAGTCCATCTTAGGACATACTGTGATAAGCTTGTCGGCGTAAGAAGAGATGGGAAGACTCGCATGAAACTCTTCATGAGAAGTTTGAAAGGAAATGCGCTGTCTTGATACATTAGCCAAGATCCCAAGAAGTGGACGAGCTGGGTTGGAATGGCGTCCGATTTCATGGACAGGTTCAAGTTCAATACAGAAAATGCACCAGATATCTTCTACATCCAGAATCTAAAAAAGAAACCCACTGAGACATTCTGCGAGTATGCTACTCGATGGAGAACCGAGGCTGCTAAGGTCAGACCAGCTTTTGAAGAAGAATGAATGAACCGATTTTTTGTTTGAGCTCAGGATCTGTAGTATTATGAAAGGTTAATGTTGATAGAGGGCTAGAAATTCTCCGATATCATCAAGCTAGGATAAAGGATTAAGGAAGGTATTAAGAGCGGTATGGTCACTAATTTCGAGGTACTGCAGGCCACCAACAAAGCCCTATAATCTGGTGGCATGTCCAAGAAAAAGGACGTGAGTGTCGTGATGGTCGCACAAAGAACCAAGTCCCTAGTAAAATACCAAGCCTACCCGGTACCCCCTCTCACATACCACCCTATCCCCAATTACCAAGCACCTCCGTCCTCTTACCAAATTCCTGCTTACCAATCACCCCCCTCCCTCACATATCAACCTACCTCACCAAGATATTCCCAAACTGCACCTGTCTACCAAGCCTATAACGCTCACTACCAATCACCTCCCGCCCGCCAAAACTTCCCCATGCCACGCCCTAACTTCGACCGTAGACCTCTCAAGAAATACACCGCCATCGCTAAGCCAATAGACCAACTATATGAAAGACTCAAAGCAGCCGGTTACATCACCCCAATCCCTGCCAAAACTCCAGAAAATCCTTCCTAGTAGGCCAATCCAAATAAAACCTGTGCGTACCATTCCGGCATGAAAGGGCATACTGTTGATGAGTGCCGATCTCTGAAAGACAAAATCCAATCTCTAATTGACAACAAAATCATCGTGGCCAAAGAACCTGTCCCTAATGTTCGAAACAATCCCTTGCCTTATCATAATGGTGGTGGTATGCACATGATCGAGGTAGAAGATGATTGGGACCCCAAGGGGTCAATTGGATTAATTGCTGAACTACATATGACTTGATTCCTATAAAACCAGGGATATGTAGGCAGCTCAGAAACCAGAGCTCGGCCAAAATTGGTCATTATATCTTTACCCGACAACTCTTTCATCCTTCCCGGGTAAAGAGGGGCAGCTGTTGATACCCAATTTTTTCCTTTGTATTTTATATGTACTCAAAATATTCTCAAAATAGTATGTATATGCATATATAAGCATAACCAAGAGTTTTGGTATTTTGCCTTATTTTTAAAGTTTTTTAAAATCAATTTGTTGTCTATTTTAATAGTACAAAATTCAATAATTATTCCCAGACTATCATTTTTGGTAAATAACTTATTTTTATTCTCATATTTACACCAAGGTATAATTGAGGTGATTTTTGCATATTTTTATAAAATTTATTTGGTATTTTAAAAGCTAAATTGCTATAATTGCAATTATAGCCTATTTTCCGATTAACAGTATTTTATAATTGTAAAATTGCTCCCATCATTTTTTAATTAACATTTATATGTTATTAATTAATCTAGTGCTTTTAGTAGGTTTTTAAAATTATTTTAACTAATTTTTATTAAAATTAAAAGGGAAGAAATGGTTGTTTAAGATTTAGCTTTGTTTATTTCAATTATAACCCCTTTACATTTCGATTTTAACCACTAATTGAAACCCCAATTTCATCCCAAAATCCTCGACCCAATCCTCAAATCACCCGACCCATACCCTATTTAATAACCCCGTCCAGCTTCAATCTAATCTGAGCCGTTGATCAAGTAAGATCAAAGGCCCAGGGTTTATTTCAAATATTAAAACAAATAACCCCCCCAAACCCCTCATTTCAGAGACGGTCTCTCTCTCTCTCTACACTAACTCTTCCTCTCCCTTCTCTCTAGAACCTTCTGGTTCTCTCCCTCGTCTCCGATGAATCCACCGCCTCTCCGGCCATCTCCAGCCTCAATTCTCTCGACCACCAGCCACCGTGAAACCTTGTCCTATTGATTCCCTCTACCTTTGAGACTCCAGGAACCTCCACCATACAAGATCGTCATCGAAGGTTCTGCCTGACTTATCTCTGTCCTTTCTCAGATGGTTTATGGTTTGATGGTGCTACGAGCATCAATATTAATGAGTTTCACAGCCAGGTTCCTAACCTCTCAATGGTTTATTTCAAAACCCTAATTTTTTCTTAAAACTTTGTCTTTTTAAATGATTTTCAACTTGTTCTTTTGTGTTTTACACTACTCCCTACTCGATCTTTGCGATTGTTCAAGTTTTCAACGTTTTTGTCTTTCTTTTAAAACTAGGTTTTCTGAACCTTTTCGAAATCACTACATCTTCTGATTTTTTTTACTATTATGTGTTTATGTTTGTATTATGTGCTTGTTGGTGTGATCCTCTGGTTATTCTCCGAGTTCCATGTTTTAATTTTACTATTAGGGTTCCATCCTTCTATTGATTATGTGATTTCTTGCCTAGGGTTCTCTGATTTTCATGCCTATTGTATTCTATAGGTTTAATTGTTCACCGTTTACCAATGTTCTGCTGATTTTGTGCATCTCTTCAAACCCCTGAATTTGTATATGTTTTCCTTAGAAGTTTTACACTGATTTTTGAATCACTTCCTTATTTATGAAGTGCTCTCCTTACTTAGTACTGATTCCCTGTGATTTTTCAATTTCTTTCGTGATTCTTTGAATTAATTTGTGTGTACAATATGTTGTCCTTATATTTTCCTTACTTGCAATATTCTGTATACTTTTTACTATTTATATTATGGAAATATCAGTTTGGAAAACAATAATTTTCCTTATATGACACAATTTGTACCAATTTGAACTAGGACTCTTTAATTGAAGGAAGTTCGAGTCTTTAATTGATTCTAATTGGTATTATTTCCATAACTATAATCAGTCTATATGTATTACCTTATTTTTCACTTAATTGGAGAGCTATAATTACCCCATTCTCTTTTGCATTACATACAGATACAGTGTACATCACGAACACAGACACACGAACACACAAATCTCATTGCTCTGAACTCTCTCAGTATTCTCTCTTGTTTTTCTACACATCCACTCCTAATTTCATGTTGATTACTAATTATTCAGTGGGTTGAAAGCTAAGACTGAGTGATCTTTGGGGGCTTCTCCATTATTCTACTGTTCTATACATTGTTGATTGTTTGGTTTGCATACTACTGCTCACTTCCCTGCACACTACTGCTCTACAATATCTCATCCTTGACTGGTATGCCCTCTATTTGATTTATAGCATCCAAAACAATATGCTTTTATACATGCTGCACTTTATTTTGTTTCGTCTATGCTTTTACTTATGGTTCTGATGTTCTTATTGCAACTAGCACGCCTACTGCTCTGCTTAATGCATGTTCTCCCCTACTCCCTAGCCCCAGTACCTTCTCAGCATGTGATCATGAGCCCTTTTGGTTGAAACCTGTGACTGTTTAAGTTTTGAATTGCTTCCCTTTGGTATCTAGATGTAATTGTGTTATTTCATGTGAACTATTTACCCCCACTTCCCTTTTCCCTGTTTGTGTTTACTGCCTGGAACTATATGATGTATTTTGGTTATGAGTTTGTCAAAAATGTCCAATTGTTTTTCTTTTTCAAAACTTTTTGTCCATGGATCATTTTTTAAAACTATTTTTCAACCCAATTTCTTTAAAGAAATTTCCATCACACTCTCACTACTCCTAGAGTTTAGGTTTTAACCCCTTCATGTATGCATTGCCTTGGGCACCTTTGTGTACCCATTGAACTTTGATGCACAAGGTTGGTAATTCCACACTGCACTTGTTCAACATTTTGGTAATGTTTGGGTGAATGTATTGGCCTAGGACCCCCCATTGGGCCCTTAGGGAGCTTTGCCATACCCAAACTTTGGTCAAGGCTGTGAAACTCGAAAGAAGTGAGGTTGGAAGATTGAGCCTGGTTGAAGGCTCCCTATAGGGTAGTTTCTTATTTTATTTTTCATTATGTAATTCAGCTATCATGGTTTGTAATAATTTGTAAACGAATGATTGGGGGCCATAGTGAAAATTGTTTGGGGTTATGCATGCTTAGTTCAAAGTTATGGGTAAAACACATGCTCATTGGGCTTTACTAACCTATTTGTGCAATAGACATCATGTATAGGACATGCATCTCATGTAGTAGTAATCCTGTTTTAGACACTTTACTTTCAGTTTATTGTCATACTCACTTCATATACGCAACTAGCTAATGACTTACAAATAACTGTTAAAACTACTGCTACATTTTCATTGGCATTTAGATACCGTGTTTTAGGACTTTTACGTGCATTAGATGCCATGTTACTTAGGATTTATATTTTTGGGTAAGTTGAAATTTTTCTGAACGCCTCACCAGCATGTTTAAGCTAATAATGCAAGTTTGATTAACCGCGTCCTTTAAAACTGAGATTAATATGCATGCTCACCCTTTTAGGGTAATTAGGCAACTTATACGTCGCCTAGGCAAGCTTTAGGCCCTAATAAGAATCGATTAACCATGTTGTTATTAGTTTAAGACTAATTAGCTTTTATTTAAATTCTGCCACTCTCATGCCTATTGTGACTCTCTGGAGGTCACTCTTTTACTGAAAATCACTTTACCTGGAAACCTAGTTCGTATTTATAGACTCACTAATTTTCTGATTCTTGTTCTATTAGGCTTTTTAAATTACTGGTCCAGGATCATGTTATTTTGTCTAACTGAACTACTGTATTTTCAAGTCTTCCTTTTCAAACCATGTTTTAACAGTTCCCTTACCTTTACTTACTTAACTATTTTCTTAGTTGTATTTTTGCATGTCAATGCTCTTCAGATCACTCAGTTGTGATTAAGCCTTCTGCTAAAATTGATCTTTAAACTCGCATTCTTTTAAGACCTTAAATGTGTTTGAGACGTGCTAATTATAGGTTTACTTGTGAGGGATCTGTGAGCTTCTTCTTTGTTTTTGTATGTTCCTCTTTATGTGAAGTCATACTTGTTATGTATGTCACCTAGCATTTTGTCCTTTAAACCTGAGGTTCAGCCTAGACCTTACCTTGTAGGAATAGTGGTCCTAAATGCCCTCTAGGACTTATAGGAAGGGATGGGTAATAGCATGAACTAAGCATTCGTGACCAATCCACACATTTAAATAACCTTTACGGGGTAGGAATGGTAGACATGGAGATGATGACCGCATGATAACACTATGCGTACAGTTGGTTACCGGTGTTGTGTGGATAATCCATGTGCTTTATAAACCTAGGACCCCCTTTCCTTTATATAACATAGTTTAATACCAATAAATTTTGTCTTTTCTGCTACTTAAAACTCTTCTTAATTTTATTGTATTATCCCTTCCAAATTCCCTTTTACTTACTCAATGGCTTGACTTATTTTCTGCATTTAGACCCTTCATTAAACAAATTATAGATTTCAACATGATTTCTACATACCTATTTGCCACCCTTATATGTAAATTTATTTGTATACGTGTTTACATTAAAGTCACAACATAGCATGGCCGGGAACTACACTAGTGGATTTTGAGGGGTGCCTAACACCTTCCCCTCGATATAATTTCTAGCCCTTACCCAAAGTCTGGTTTTCAATTTCAAAACTTTTAGTGTCCTAATGCACTTAATCAATAGGTGGCGACTCTTCAATTCCAAAAACCCAATTCCCAAATGGGAATAGAGTTGTCTTCCCAAATGTCGTAAACCCGATTTCATGAGAAAAAGGGGGCGTCGACAGGGTCCTGAAATGTTTGCAGTATTTAAACACATATTGCGGGAATATAGATTCATATCCTAATTTGGGAGCCCCGTTGTGCCCGAGGTAGGCCTAGGGACAAATAGATTTAGAGAAATTTAGTGCCAATAATTGCCTCATTTCATTATTCTAAAAATAAACAACCCAAAGCGACACTAAATAATGTTACTAATGGCATTTGGCCTTATTAGATTTAAAAGAAAAGCAAGTGAGCATAATCTACTTGGTCCTAGAAGGACCCCTTCTAGACCGGATGCTATTGTCAATCAGTTCTCCTAGCTCATCCAGGTTCAATAGTAAGAATGCCCTTTCCAAGTGCCCTTCTTTGTTTCCCTCAGTGTTCTCTTTCTTATCTTCCCCTCCAATTTAGTTAGAGTGTACTCCAAATATTCCTGCCTTTTGCTAGATTTAAGAACCCTCTCTTTCCACTCATTAATCATTTCCATATAGTCCTTATGTTGCACCATATGCTCAGCTTCAGACTCTCGAACCCTTTTTCGTAGCTTGTTATACTTCACCTCTGCTTCAACAAATTTGTCTATGAGCATGTTTTCTAGACGAGCCCTTGGCTCAAAGATTCCTGATAGATTATCATCCAACCATGAGGGGTAAAAGTATGAGTGACCTACATGATATTGATCTGGCTTGATTGTATACTTTTCCACGAAAATCTTCAGAGTCCATATATGTTGCGCTTCATTCTTATAAGGAATGGCATCACCATAGAAATCAGCTATGAAGTGACTTATTTTAGCGACCCGTGGTATGACCTGTCTCCTGCCTGCCTGTCTCATAACCCTGGAGGGAGAATAAGGATATATCCCCCTTAAACCAATCAACACCAACTGTGGGACGTCTATGGATCTGATAATGAACTCATCGGTGGGGAACCACCTGAACATCTACTGAGTATGGTCTTCGATTAACTTGTTAAAGAACTACACCCATCCTACAACATCCTTAGGTTGAGAAAACATGTCCAGAATGTAAGTCATTCTATTAGGGTGATGGAAAGCTATGTAGTCATTCCATAGCCTTCGTGGAAACTCTTGGCGGTATTGGCCCCTTTGGAGATGCTCTAACAACCAAACATGTAACAGCAAATTGCAACCCTCGAAGAATCTGAACCCTTTCTGACAGCGTTCCAAGGCTCGGTACATATCTGCAATGATAATAGGGACAATGGTATATGTCTGCCCCTCGATCTCGTCCATCAAAGTTTTGGCCACATGGCCAGCATGGTATGGATTCTATCCCCTTGGATTGGGAATACCATCATGCCCAAGAAAAACACAATGAACACGAAGACCCTACAATAAACCCAGCCCAAGGAGGTGACTGAGAACTAGTCATTAAAAATACGATAAGAGCTATTGTGATCGTACCTTTCATAGAGGAAGTCGAAAGGTATGTGGGAGTTTTTTAGGCACTGCAAGTCATCATTTTTCTTCAGCCCCATTATCTTAAGGAATCCTCTAGTGGTGCAGTTTTTAGGTACTAATAAGACAGGACTATCTCAAGGCAACCTAGCAAATCCCCATGTTTCTTCTAGAAGAGAGTAATTTCTATGTCTCAAAAGTGTAATACGACCCTCTCTTTGTCCTAAAACATTGTGGCACCCTCGATCAACATTTTGTTTGGCTGAAGATACAACAGAGAAAGCAAATTCGACTCGTTTCACATGATATTTGTCACTTGAGGGAAGATCCCTCCACCAATCTAGTAAAAGGGAAGGTATGCTACCGACCATACCGAATTTGGGGACTTCATGCCTCATTTTTTGCAAAACAAAAGGTGGTTAGGCCCTTTCCCCCTCCAGATTCGTCTGTTTATACAACAATGATTAGCATATTTGCATTTATTTATCCAAACTAATGCACGCCGTCGTGATTGCGTCCGTTGGGATTATGGAAAACCCGATGGACTTTTGTGTGAGGCTTGTCTTACAGGGTTATTATGTAGATAACATATTAACCCAGCTAGGTTTGACCATGATTCATTTACAATTAATCAGAGTAAGGTTGCTATAGAGGTCTAGACTGGACCCTCAAGCAGACAACATGAGGGGGAAAGGCAGGGAATTGTCAAACACACCACTGATCGACTAGTTTTACCGCAAATAAGCCTTTCTAAGTTTAAATGGTGATATATAGGATGAGCGCAAACACTCATCAAGCACTACTATATGATTGATTACGCACAAGTGGAATATGATGTTGAGAAAGATTTATGCACCAATAAGGAGCATGTTGTCAAGTATTTGCAAGTTAAAAAATGCTAAATGCAGTATTTAAATAATTGAAAGATAGTTATAAAAGAAAATAAAACAAAGAGGCAAGTCAATTTCAGGAAATAAAGGAAATAAAATAAGCAGTTAAATCCAAATGGGGGGGGGGGGTGTTCACGTGATAAATCATGCTTAAGACTAATTCACAAAATAAGTTTGTTATGGTAAGAGCAAAATATCCCCAGCAGAGTCGCCATGCTGTCGCGCCCCCTTTTCCACACGGAGTTCGGGTTTTGACATTTATTGGGAACAACTCATTTTCTTTTGGGAATTGGGTATTTGAAGAGTAGCCACCTAATGGATTAAAGTGAGTTAGGGCACCTAGAGCAATTAACTCATGTAACTAGTTTGCATTACAAGAGATTAGGGTAAGGGCTCGAAATAACCTTGAGGGGAAGGTGTTAGGAACCCCTCGCGGTCCACAACGGTGGGTCCCGGCCGAACTCAGTTATGTGAATTAGTCATTTATCAGGTAAGCAGTCTAAGCACACATTTTTGCAAATAAAGGAAGTTTAGGCGGTGCGAGCACACATATGAAAATTAAGGAAGTTTAGACAGTCTAAGCACACATATGTAGGGTAAGGAAGTTTAGACAACCTAAGCACACATATGTAAATTAAAGAAGGGAAGTCCTAAGTTGGTTAGCATATAGGATCACATATGTAAAATACTCGGTAAAAATTCCTCAAATAGAGGGGTTACACGTGGCATTAGCACACTGGTCATCATATCCTTTTACTACATGTTACTTCCCCTTTAGAGGTTATATGTGCGATTTTTGATTAATGAACCCTAAGCGTGCTTTACCCGTCCCTTCCTTGTGGTCATGGAGGTGTTTAGGACTTCTAATATAGGCAGTTCTAAACTTTCTTAAGGTGTCTAAAGGGTGAAATCTAAGCGACAACAAAGAACATATAGGACTATCAAATAGATAAACAATTAAGGGGGCTCATATTTACCTCTACACATAAACAAATAAGTAGCACGCCTTACACAGTTTTCAGGTCATTTCAGAGAAGTCCTAGAACAGGGTATCTAAATGATCATCACATATGCAGCCTATAAACCTAACCATGTTTGCCTACTGATTTTTGAATCTGTTAAACCTTGACAGTTTCACACATAAACATAGTATAATTTCACAGTTTTATAAGACCATTAATTACCTAAGGATTGCCTAGGCATAGGTCTGTATGTAATCATAATTCTAGGAACTAATCAAGACAACTTGACGTTATTCAGTCCTATAGGCATGCTGATCTAGGAGATTAATGTTACATAAAGCTGATTTCATGCATATTTATACTATAACATTATATCTATGTGTTGGGATATCTTTAAACCTATTTATAGATAATTATTCATTTAAGCGACATAGATATGATTTAAAGAAAATGCAAACAGAGTCCTAAGGTAGGATTTCTAATGCACAGAGAGAGATGGTAATTTTATTAAGCGTGATCACAGTAGTAGTTTAATGAAAGGATTCCCATGTGATAACAACTTATGCAGAATCAGAAAAGAAGAGTTTATTGCAACACCTATGACCAGGCTGACCTAGAAGGGTGCTCTGTTCTAGTGGACAGAAGAGTATGAGGCGAGCTTTCAAAAGCTTAAGACAACTTTGACTTCATCCCCAATTTTGATATTTCCTACAAGTTCGGGGTCTTATACTGTTTATTATAATGCCTTAAGGATTGGCCTTGGAGCAGTATTGATCCAGGATGGTAAGGTGATTGCCCATGCGTCCAGATAGTTAAAGGTACATGAGAAGAATTATCATGTCCATGATCTCGAGTTAGTTTTTATTGTTCACGCCTTGAAGATTTGGCATCATTATTTATACGGTGTTCCTTATGAGATTTATACTGATAACCAAAGTTTGAAGAACCTATTCAAGCAGAAGTATATTAATTTGCGCCAGAGGAGGTTTTTAGAGCTGTTGAAGGACTATGATATCACTATTTTTTATCACCCGGCAAGGCCAATGTGGTGGCCAATGCTTTGAGTCACCGGGTGGAAAGTTTGGGGAGTTTGGCTTATTTACTAGCAGTAGAGAGGCCCATGGCGATGGATGTCAAGGCCTTAGCCAGTTAGTTTGTGAGATTGGGTCTTTCGGAGTCGAGTCTGATTTTACCTTGTGTGGTTTTACGGTCTTCCTTATTTGATCGTATCAGAGAGCGTCAATATGATGACTATCATTTTCTCATCCTCAAGGACAAGGTTCTGCATGGTGATGACAGAGATGTGACTATTGGTGATGATGGGGTATTGAGGATGCAGGGTCGGGTATGTGTACCCAATGTTGATAGGCTTCGGGAGTTGATTCTAGAAGAGGCCCATAGTTCGCGATATTCCATTAATCTGGGTGTTGCGAAGATATACCAGGATTTGAGACAACACTATTGGTAGAGGTGGATGAAAAATGATATAGTTGGATCTGTAGCTCGGTGCCTAAATTGTCAGCAAGTTGAGCACCATAGACCCGGTGGGTTGCTTCAGTAGACAGAGATTCCAGAGTGGAAGCGGGAGAGGATCACCATGGACTTCGTGGTTGGACTCCCATGGACTTTGAGAAAGTTCATTGCCATTTTGGTGATTGTGGATCGGCTGTCTAAGTCTGTGCATTTCATTTTTGTGTGTATAACCTATTCTTCGTAGCGATTAGCATAGATTTATATCCGGGAGATTGTTCGTCTGCATGGTATTCCATTTTCAATCATTTCAGATAGAGGTACTCAGTTCATATCACGATTCTGAAGGGTCATCCATCATGAATTGGGTACTCGAGTGGAGTTGAGTATAGTACTTTACCAAAGACGGACGGACAGTCCGAGTATAATATTCAGATTCTTTAGGATATGCTCCGTGCGTGTGTGATGGAGTTTGGAGGTACTTGGGATCAGTTCTTGTCATTTGCGGAGTTTTCCTACAGCAACAGTTATCAGTCCAACATTCATATGGCACCGTGTGAGGCTTTGTATGGTAGGCGATCTAGATCCCCGGTGGATTGGTTTGGGCTGGGTGAGACTAGATTATTAGGAACAGACTTGGTTTAGGATGCCTTGGAGAAGGTTAACGTGATTCAGGACAAACTTCGCATAGCCCAGTCCAGACAGAAGAGTTATGTGGACCGGAAGGTTCATGATGTTTCCTACATGGTCGTAGAGCGCGTCTTGCTTTGGGTTTCGCATATGAAAGGCGTTATAAGATTTGGGAAGAAGGGGAAATTGAGTCCGAGCTTTATTGGCACTTTTGAGATATTGAGGCGTGTTGGGGAGGTTGCTTATCAGCTTGCCTTACCTCCCAGCTTGGCAGGAGTTCATCCGGTATTTCATGTTTCGATGCTCCTGAGGTACCACGGTGATCCCTCGCATGTGTTGGATTTTAGTTTGGTCCAGTTGGACAAGGACCTATCTTATGTTGAGGAGCCAATGGCGATATTTGAAAAGCAGGTTCAAAAGTTGAGGTCAAAGAACATTGCATTAGTGAAGGTTCAGTGGCGGGGTCAGCCGGTCGAGGAGGTGACTTAGGAGACCGAGCAGGATTTGCGCAACCCTTACCCTCATCTTTTCTCTACTTCAGGTATGTCTTTGTGCTTGTTCGAGGACGAACGAATGTTTTAAGAGGGGGAGAATGTAATGACCCGACCGTTCATTTTAAGAATTAACGCCTCGTTCCCTTATTAACTGTATTCCACGTATTTGTTTTTTCTATTGTGAGTTGTCAAGAGGATTCGTTTTGAGTTTTGGAGTGTTTTGGGACACTTAGTACCTAAATGAGAGCTTAAGATTTAGAACTTGGACCGTAGTCAAAGTTGTGTGGAGACGGCCTCAGAATGGAATTCTATTGGTTCTGTTACCTTCGTGGGGTGATTTCAGGCTTATGATCGTGTTTGGATTGTGTATTGAAGGTACTTAGCTTAATTAGGCTGAAATGCTAACAGTCAAATTTTTGAAGTTTTTGGTTCGATAGTGAGATTTTGATATCAAGGTCGGAATGAAATTCCGGAAGTTGGAGTAGGTCCGTTGTCTAATTTGGGACGTGTGTGCAAAATTTCAGGTTATTCGGACGTGGTTTGAATGACTTTTTAATCGAAAGAGGAAATTGGAAGTTTTGGAAATCCTTAGGATTGGATTGGAGAGTGATTTTTGGTTTTAGCATTGTTTGATTGATGTCTGAGGGGCCTCGGGCGACTTTCGGGTGCTTAACGGAAGTTGAATTGAACTTAGGAGAAGCGGCACCGCATCTGCGTACAAGATGTCGCAGGTGCAGAATTGTTGGTTTAATGAAAATTCACAGGTGCGGATTAGTCCCCGCAGAAGAGGGACCGCACCAGAGTCACAAATGCAGGTCCACTGGTCATAAAAGCAGAAGAACGAGGGTTTGAAATCAAAACTTGGAAAATTTAATTAGGAGCTCGGTGTGAGGCAATTTTTGGAGAGAATTTTGGAGGGAGTTAACTGGTAATGATTCTTAGCACTTTTTGCTTATAACCCATTGTGAGCACGCAATTTTTTCCCTATATGAATTACTCCCATAATTTCAAACAAAATAATTTCTTTTCATTATTTGCAATTTTGTGAATTTTCATGGCATTTCCTGATAATTGTTTGCATTTGTTTGTGCATTTTAATTAATGAAAAATACAAAAAAACTTGGCATGTGCATTTATGATTTAACTTCGCATTTTAGGATTAATTAGAAAATCAATTGTTCTATAAAATGGAAAAATCACAAAATATAGTGTAATTTGCACTTTTAATTTTAGTCTTGATTTTTGAGTAGTTATTTTGTTAATTTGTTTTTAATTAATTATTTTAATTGTCATTTTGGGTTTAATTAGTTTTTTTAGTTAATTCGGTTTTAGGAATTAATTTAGATTTATTTTTATGTTTAAATTAAAAGAAATTAAAAAGAAAGTTTAGAAAACAAAAGAAAGAAAAGAGGAAGAGAAAGAATGGGATTAGATTTTGGGCCAACTTTATTTTAAATTCCAAGCACAAATTTTGCTCTACCCATTCCAAACCCCCCAGTCCAATAAGCCAAACCCGGTCCACTCTCTTATCAGCCAAACGACACTGTTTATCCCTTGATCAATCCCGACCATCTAGGTTTCATGATCCAATGGCCAGTAACTCGGGATTATTTACTATAAAACTGACCGAAGACATCCCCCCACCCCCATTCGTCCTTCGTCTCCCTCACTCCTCAAAACCCTAGAGCCGCCGCCCCTGAAATCTCTTCCGGCGGCGACGACCCAAACCACCCCAATGGCCACAAAAATCACACCCTAAATTCCTCTACACCTCCCCATTCCCAATCAACAACCAGTTTCCCTCGAATAAACTCAGAACTCTTCGAATCTGAGTTAAAAGTCACGAACCCTAGCATTGCCCAAACTTCGTCCGGTGGCGGCGCCAGCACCAAACCACTCCAAAATCATATCCTATAACCTCCTCGTCCCCCTCATCCTAAATCCACACTCAATTTCTCTCGAATTCCCCCAAAACCGTTCGAATTTTAAATCTAGAGTTCCAAAAGTCCAATCCTTATTAATTTATAAGGGTCTCTTTCGTTTTTGGTTGGTTTCGTCCTTCAATAACGCTGCTTATTTGTTCATGCCAAGAACAAATGGTGACATTATTGGGGACGAAATCAATGGTTCAGTCCGGGGTTCGATTATGTTCAAATATATAAGTGTTTCTTCTTTCCTTTTTGATTTTTCTTCCAGTTGATTCATCCTCCTCCTCATCCCTTTTCTTTTGTGTTACAATTCATGTTCAGGTTCTTAGTTCGAACTCTTGTTCCCGTTTCTCCTGTTAATTGAACTGTATAAGTCTTGACCCCTTTGTTTTGTGTTTTAATTTTTGTGGTTAATAAGCTTGAGTGTTTCATGTCGGTTAATTTAGGTTTAGGCTTGTTTAAATCGTTGCTTAGTTTAATTGCGATAAGTTTTGTAATTGAGTTTCTATACAAATATTGGTTTAAATGATCCTACGAATGCTTGAGTGCTTGATTCATGATTAGGTTATTTTCAATTGTCAAAAGTTTAGTATCTCTTTTAAGAATTTCATAGTTTGATCGGTTTGAAGCCTTAGCATTTGAGTAGTCCTGTTTGTCACACTTCAGGAAACCTATAGGGGGGTCATTTGTTAGCCAGAAAACTATAGGGGTATCAAAGGGAGAGTTAGAGTCTGTAATAATTGATTGGGACCGGGGTAATTTAGGGATTTTAGTTTAGGTGGGAATCAATTCTGTTAGGAGGAAAGCCTCTAGAAGATAGAGAAAATGTGAGTCTGTTAGAGATTGGATTAACAGCTTCTTTTGAGGGTTAAAAGGGTAAAAGTAATTGGGTTGGAGAGGGGTAAAGTGGGAAATGCTTGGCTAGGATATGGCTGCATATATAAAGACCCCTTTTCTCTTTATTTGAATTTTTTTTTACACATTCTGAAGGTTTAGAGAGATCAGATTTGGGAAATTTCAAAGAGCTCAAAACACATCAAATTTAGAAAGCAAAAAATACAAAAAAAAGGTTGTACTATTCCATTAGATTCTTCACTGATTTCTTCCTTCTTTCATTTTTGAAATGGTTTAACTTCATTCAAGTGAGAAGTGATTTGAATTGATTCTTCAAAGAGTTTTGTCTCAAAGTTTGGCTGGCTTGCTTGGTTGTTTATCATTTTCTGGGGGTTTATTGCATGATCTCTAGTTTGGAGCTATGTTTGTTGAGCTAGTTGCTGCTGGTTTTTACTGCATAAGTGTTGATTACCCCCCTTGTTTTCTGTCAAGTTTCCAGGTACACTATCCAACTTACCATGAATTGAGCACTTCTTGGAATGTAGGACGCGTTGGAGGTTTCAAGTTAAAGTTCTTGATTTGTTCTTATTGTGATGCCATAATTAAAAACTGTCTCAGTTGTCTTAATTCCTGATTTACTCTGAATGTTAGTTCACAGCTCTAATTGGTTTATAGCTCTAGTCAGATGTTGTATAAGTGAATGGACTGTTATGAAATTTTTTAAAGTAGTGTTATTTTAAGCACACCCAATTTGCTATGTGGAGATCTGGACAATGAACTTATGTTTGTCAACTTGATAATAACTATTAAGTTTGATAACGCTTCTCTGAATTTCAGTTGGGTTTAGAGTTCGACTGGAATGGCCTTCCCTGTTTTCTGTTTTGATTTTCAAATGCAACACCAGTTTGAAACTTGAATCCTATTGTTTTACTAGTTTTTTTATAAGTTGGAGGATTATTGTGGCTAGAGACTTTTTAAATATTTGTTTGTGTTCCCATTTGGTCATATCAATTCGTAGAGGTACATATTTAGTCAAGAATGTTGACTGATTAGTTCAGGGGTGAAGTTTTCATGAATTTTATCCTAATTGATGCAAACACGTGAACACTTAGTGTGAATAAGGCTATGTAGTGGTTATTGAAATGAAAGCTGGTTGGGTTTTTCGCATAATATACCTTAAAGGGAAAACCGAGTGTGAGTCACGCTTAAGTTATTATTACTTTGACTTAACTTAATCTGAAGTTGTCAGCTATGAATAGATTAAATATTAAGTTGTCCTCAAGAGATCCGACACGTGCAGAAGCCGGGATTCGATATAGGGTCCCTTATGTCCGTTTATAACTCTGCCACTCGAAGATTTGGGCCGAGGATTGTGCTTGGATCGAAGCTGGTCCTTTTAAGATCAATGTTTTATCCAAGTTTTTCATGAAATTTCCTTTTAATTAATTTTCTTTCCAATTGAAATGGAGCTGAGCCATATTAGCAACACAAATAATTTACGGCCCTCCAAATATAGTTCTTTAACTTAGAATGGAGGTGCGCCGTGCCAAACAAAAATGACAATTGCATGGCCCTCGCTTTATTTAATTTTGAATTGATCCTTAGATTCCGAGGCGTGCCTTTTAGCAAATTTCATGGCCCTCGCAAAGTGCAAACGCGTAGTTGCTTTAGGCGCGTGTTTAATAATATTACTTCTCTAAATGCGGGTACGCATTTATGTGACCCAAATTTAAATCTCAACAATGTTAAAATATGTCAAAAATTCCGTAATGAAGTTGCAATTCTCGTAAAAAATAATAATAAAAGCGGTTAGAGTTAAAATTTTCACATAGGTTCATAATTGTTTAAAATCTGATAATCAAGCCATATATAACAGTTGAGCGACCGTGCTAGAACCACGGAACCTGGGAATGCCTAACACCTTCTCCCGGGTTAACAGAATTCCTTACCCGAATTTCTGGTTCGCGGACTGTTAAACAGATTCAATCCTTTCCTTGATTCTGGATTTTAAACCGGTGACTTGGGACACCATAAATATCCTAAGTGGCGACTCTGAATCTCTTAATAATAAATCCCGTTTCGATTGTTACTTATAGTTGGAAAAAGCTCCCTTTATTATACCCTTTCCGGGGGTTGTAGTGAAAAAAGGAGGTGTGACAGCTCTGGCGACTCCACTAGGGACATGAACCCAGAACTTTTGGTTCAGGGTTCAAGAATTCGAGCTTAGAATAATTGTTGTATTTAGCCTTGTTTATTATCTGATATTTCTACATGTTGAGCTTAATGTGCAAAATGATGGTTTTACCGCTTTTATATTATTTGAATTGTACATATAAATTGTTACAAAACCCTTCTCTTCTTATCTTCGAGGATATGCTCGCTGGTCGAGACTCCCTATTCTGTTAGTGCCATACCTTGAAATAAGAAAGAGGCTCGGACAAGTTACTAAGCCGGATGATCTTTCGGGTCCCCGGTACGTAGCCCCCTCCTCGACTCGAGTTGTTCGCTCGGGTACACAGTCTAGAATAAATACCCAGGTTTTGAACCTAGAATAACTCAGCCTCATGCTGGATCCCTAGTAGGAATGTTTTTTTGCATCATGTGAATTTGACTTTGGAGGCTCAACACAGGAGTTGGGTCTGTCTAGGACAGGTGTACCAAAATCGAAAACAGACCATCCTGATGCATCTTACGTACTGCTTGTGCATTTATTTGCTTCGGACTTGCATGCTGATCGGCTTTCAAATATTTAGGGACAAAGGGTAAAAAGGGAGAGAAATAGCGATATGAGGGTTAAAGAGAGATAATTACCTGTTTTGAAAAAGTCAATGTCCAAATAGTGTCGAAATTTTGCCGAATTGTTTTTTGTTTTGGCGAAAATGAAAAAAAAAATAGAATGAAAAAATGTGTTTGTTTTCAAAAATAGTTTGTTTTATTTGCCAACGAAAATGGAAAAAAGAGTCTCGTGTTCACAAAATAGTTTATATATTCGCCAATGAAATGCAAAAAAAGGGAGTCTTGTTTTCAAAAATAGTTTGTTTTATTTGCTCGAACTATGCCAGTTTGATTCTCACAGGGTGTGTGATACGTAGGTAACCCCCATCGAGTCCAACTTCTTTTTGCAAATAGCCCGAAATGAAAAAAATTTTGTTTTTATTGTAAATAGGTGAGGTGATGCCGTTTTTTTCCTGAAAGGGACGCCAGAAGGCTGATTTTGCATAAACAACCACCTTTGGTCTTTTTCCAATTATTGGCCAGTTAGCGGGCACAACCTTAAAATCTTCCTCCGAAAGTGCTGGAAGGCCGTATCTGCAAAGCTGGGCTTTTGGTTTTAGAATTAAAAATATGAAAAAAGAATGGGTCAATATTGGTTTTGGAGTCAAATAGAATAAAATTATGACTGTTTTGCTTAATCACCTTAATAAATATGTAGAATGAGCACAAGTCAGAATTTACCAGTAACAATTGTGTACAAGATCCCTTTGGAGTTACACATGTGGTGGGATGACTTGGGCGGATCATGGCGAAACACGGTCAATTTGTACTTAGGAGGCCTCACTGGGTTGCTGAAGATTAATCCGAGGGGGGATATCATAAAGGCATTGGTCCCATTCTGAGACCCGGCTCACAATGTATTTCACTTCTCATATTTTGAACTTACCCCAACATTGTAAGAGATATCCGGATACATCGGGGGTCCCAAGGTCCCTCTGAGACACCAATACCTGATTGCTCCGAGGACCGTAGCCGTACACATGTTCCTGGATTCCTTGAAAATAAGCAGGTTGGTAAACAACCCGGACTTGGCAGTTGGTTTTTGTACTTTGCCGTTCATATACAACAAATATGGTCATATAGGAGGGTTCAACAGGATAGAGAACAAAATCTGTAGCAAAGGAAACTTCCTTAAGTGGGAAGAACAAAGGTGTGTTGCATTTATGGTGGCCTTTTTGGTGTTCCCTATAAAAGATGGGAATATTGACATACGATTAGCTGGGTTTGTTAGTACTTTGCTTACTCAGGCTAACAACACCCTCGTACCCATGATAGTAGCTGAAATCTTCTGCGCTCTTACTGTTTGCAAAGCCGGAGGGGACTTTTTTGAGGGTTGTAATGTGCTGCTGTAGATGTGGATGATCGAACACTTATGCCATCGTCCTCGATTTATGAGTTACGGGTCATCAAAGAAGACATGCATAGAGGAAATTTCTACGAGGGTTGATGGGATCAGCTTACCAGAGGGGGTCGCAGAGTGGGTAGCACGCCTTCATTCTGTCACTGCGTGCCAGATAGAGTGGATATTTGGATGGTTATCTGTGGATGAAATCATATATATGCCAGCCACCGAACCTTATTTCCTATTGATGGGACTCAGGAGTATTCAGCCCTATGCCCCGTATCGAGTTTTGAGGTTGTTGGGGAGATGCCAAATTGTCCCGAAGAATGAAGATCTCGATGGCCAAGTAGTCGAGATCGGGCCTAACGGTCAATTTCATGAAGTAGCAGTTTGGAAAATTTGGAACGAATGTTAATACTTAACATCAAATACTTGTGTACGGGATTGGTCCAAAGGTGAAGTGTCGCCGGGATACCTTGCTTGGTATAGGAGAGAAATTGAGTTCGAGAGGCCAGCCAAGAGGCCTCATCTCCAGGAATTTGGGCGTCGTAAGAACAGTGGGACTGGATGGCTAAAGAACACGAGTACAAGGCTACAATAGGCAAACTGGAGAAGCAGGTCATGGATTTTCAATTTGAGAAAGATTTGCAGGCTGCCGCGGATGAGGGAGAAAGGAAGAAACTTGCCAAAGAAAATGAGGCCCTTCGAGCCAAAATTCAGAAAATGAAAGTAGCGGCAGAAAACCCTGTCTGAAGTGCCAAAAATGCAAAACTTATAGATAATTTGAAATAGAAGGTGAATGACTACAGTTTTGATTCGAACAAAATAGAAAGAGAACTAGTCGGGGCTTAAAAACAATTGGCTAAAAATGCGGCAGAACGAGCACATCTGGTTAAGCAGTTGAAAGAAGAGTTCGACAGTGAGGTTGAAAGATTAAAGAAAAAGATCATCATCGCGGAGAATAAGAAAATCAGACAGGCGAAAGACTTCAAGGTTGAAAGAGAACAGTATTATATGGCAATGGCACGACTAGAAAGAGACTTGCAACAACTCCAAGAACAGAACCAGTTGGCCGAACAAACTCTGGAAACCAGAGTCGATCAGATCGGGTGTCTGTTGTAACAAAGGGGTGTCATAAGAGAGAGAATCACAAGGATCGCCCACTACATCGCGATGAAGTGCAGCAGTTGTGAAGATATGACAAGATCTATGTTCTTCACCACCGTGATTCTTTTTGTTCGCCGAGCAATGGAAGATCTCCACCACCTCCAAGGGGATTTAGCTAGTCGACCCACAGCAAAGCCGAATGATGACCCGCGGGTCCCAGGAGCAATTGAAGCACTAATGTATTCGTGATTTCTTGAGTTTGTATTTCCTTTACATTAAAGTCTGTCAGTTCATCTTGGAGTCTGTATTTTCTTTTTATGTGGGTTAGTTGTTCTTTGTGTCTGTAGTTTGTCTTTCATCGGAGTCTGTTAGTTCTTGTTTGAGTCTGTTGGTTTTCAAATTTTTGTAATCAAAGTTTGTTTTATTATGAAAAGTTGGAAATTCCAAAAAATGTTTTATTGTTTCTTTACCTTTTATCTGCAAGAAACATGCTTGGTTTGATTCATGCGGGGTCATGATACGTATGCATTCTCCATAAGATTCCACCATAACCGAATGAAAAAAAAGAAAATAAGAGGAAAAACAAGAGAGAAAAGGAAAGAAAAAGAGCGGAAAAACAAGAAAGAAAAGAGAGAAAATAAAAAAAATTCAGAAAGGGAGATTATTAGGACAAGAGAAAACAAAGGCAAGAGTGAAAAGAAGAAAGAAAAAGAAAAAAAGAGAGAAGTTTGTAGTTGAAATGAGAAAAGTCCAAGATGACGCATGTGATCGATCAAATGCATAATAGAGACCGTTAACTGCTTAGGTGCATTCATGCCCAATGTGCGGTTACCAATCTGTTAAATCCTAATCACTAACAAGGTTGTTGTTTGATGTGTTGAGTCCAGACAGATGGTTAGTTTATAGTCATTCTGGAAACTCATCCATACAACACCCGGTCAAAAGACAAACTAAACATGACAGGCCATGAACTAGATACCAGTATTGTTGATCCATCAAAAGAGGGGGGAGGTGGTGGATGTTAATGCAATGAAAGAAGAGATGCATAAGTTGAAGCAGCAAATGGCCGAAATGTATTAGGCCTGGGCTAAGGGGCAGCCAACACCAGTTTATCCTGCCAATCCAGCTTATATCCCACCTTTGGCTCAATCTCAGGAGCCTCCTACTGTGAATTCATCTCCAGCCTTCCCTTTCTACCAACAGGGCTATGGAACCACTTCCTACACTCCCCAAGCTCCACCACCCAAACAAAACCCTCCTCCACCAATCACCCCTGTCTTTGTGGCACCTACACCTTCCACATTGCAAAGATCTTCCAGTGAGCCATTGTTTTAGACTCACGACGGCCAGTACTATCCTCTTGAGCCTACCTTTAAAGCTCCTGAAACATATTCCTACACCCCTCACTTTGAGCTCCTAACGGAAACTGAAAAGCCACTTAAGATCCCGGAGCAGGAAGAGATGTTTCGAAAAGTAAAAAGCCTGGAGCAATCATTCAGGAACATGCAAGGATTGGGTGGCCAAGTCAGTGTGGCCTATAAGGATTTGTGTCCGTTCCTTGATGTTCAGCTACCAGCAGGGTTCAAGATGCCTAAGTTTGATCTATAGGACGGGCATGGTGATCCGGTAGCACATTTGAGAGGGTTTTGCAGCAAGATGAGAGGAGCAGGTGGAAAAGATGAGTTACTGATGGCGTACTTCAGCCAGAGTTTGAGTGGGTCTGCATTAGAATGGTATACATGACAGGACCATGGCAGGTGGTACACCTGGGATGACTTGGCACAAGCATTCGCTTGCCATTTCCAGTACAATCTTGAAATCATTCCAGACCGTCTATCATTGATAAAACTTGAGAAAAGCT
The DNA here is from genome assembly GCA_026770625.1 of Nicotiana glauca. Taxonomy (NCBI): domain Eukaryota; kingdom Viridiplantae; phylum Streptophyta; class Magnoliopsida; order Solanales; family Solanaceae; genus Nicotiana; species Nicotiana glauca. Next base: position 27,937 of record MU771862.1, on the reverse strand, counting down.
CGGGGAGAGTTTCAGAGAATACGGGTTCCGTTGGAGGGAGCAGGCCGCGAGGGTCGACCCTCCAATGAAAGAGAGTGAGATGGTTGATTACTTTTTGCAGGCTTTGGAGCTGACTTATTTTAGTCACTTGGTAACAACTTTAATGAGGTTGTAAAGATGAGAGGCATGGTCGAGGAGGGACTTAAGTCAAACAAGATCATGCATTATTCAACAATCGAAGCAACCACCCAAGCCATCCAAAATGGCACTGAGGTGTGCTTCGGAAAAAGAAGAAATAAGATGTCGCGACAGTTGAGTCCGGAGCCTGGTTCGGATCTAGAGGCCAATTACCCTACTATAATCAACTCCAACCCCACCACCAAAATTACCCACGCACTCACTATAGCCCCCCGCAACACTATTACCTACCGCCAGCTCCCCATTTCTCTGTCCATCATGCACAAAATACACCAAAACTTTGGCTCACGCACAATGCCATGTGCCGATTCCACAAAATCTATACCAAGCTCCACAAAACACCTATCCACCCCTAAGAGCCTATAGAAATCCCATCGGAATAGGTTTCCGACCCAACCAAGCCTTCAAGAATGAGAGGTTACAAAAGCAAAAGACTTTCACTCCACTGGGAGAATCATACACCAGGCTATTCCATAGATTGAGGCAGTTGGGCATGCTGAATCCAATTAAGCCTAGAATGCCAAATCCCCCTCCTAGAAATCTTGACCACTCGGTGAGTTGTGAGTACTGCTCAGGGGCCCCCGGGCATGATATAGAGAAGTTTTGGAAACTGAAAACAGCTGTGCAAGAGCTCATTGATACTCATTGGATCGAGGTTCAGGCCCTAGAGGCACCAAATATCAACCAGAATCTGTTGCCGGCTCACCATGAGACCCATATGATTGAGTTGATACACAAGGGAGGGGAGCCAAAGAAACCCTCGCAGATGGTAATGATGATCCGTTCCAGCGAAATCGGTTCAAAGGAAAAGGTAACCAGTGGGAAATTGGTGGTCCAGTTGAAAGGGGTGGACAACAAGCCAGTTGTGGTAGCCGAGAAAGGGTTATCGAGCATTGTTGCAGTGAAACCAGAACAAGAAAAAGTGGTGGTACCGGGGGTCGCAATTAAAAATATTGTTGTCGTGAAGGGTGCTCGCACAGAGCCTGTTATTATAAAGCCGGTAACTCAGCTACCAGTGATCAAAAGTAAAGTCGTCCCTTGGAGTAATGAACAAGTGGTGGTGACATATAAAGGGAAAGAGATCAGAGAAGAAGTTTGTGAAGCTTAGGGTCTGACTCGTTCAAGGAGGTGCTTTGCCCCTGAAGAGTTGAGAAAAGCCAGAATTCCCAAAGATAACCCGGTATTGGTAAAGAAAGCCGTGACAGAAGAGGAAGCGAAAGAATTCTTGAGGAAGATGAAATTATAGGATTACTCTATCGTGGAACAATTGAAGAAAACACCTGCCCAGATCTCATTGATCTTATTGTTGATCCACTCAGATAAGCACCGACGGGCGCTGATTAAAATATTGAATGAGGCCCATGTCCCTGAAAAGATCTCGGTGAATCACTTGGAGAAGATAGCAAATAAAATCTTTGAGGTGAACTGAGTTAATTTCTCCGACGATGAGTTGCCTGTGGAGGGAACAGAACATAATAGGGCCCTTTATCTGACAGTGAAGTGCGAAGACTCTTTAGTCACGTGAGATCTAGTCGACAACATATCTAGTGCAAATATATGTCCTCTTTCCACGTTGAACAAGCTGAAGGTTGATGATAATAGAATTCATAAGAACATCATCTGTGTGCGAGGGTTCGACGGTGGGGGAAAAGATTCTGTGGGTGACATAATACTAGAATTGACAATAGGGCCCGTTGAGTTCACCATGGAGTTTCAAGTGCTAGATGTGGCGGTCTCTTATAACCTTTTGTTGGGGCGACCCTGGATCCATGTCGCCAAAGAAGTGCCATCTACATTGCATCAAGTGGTTAAATTATAGTGGGACAGACAAGAGATTGTGGTGCACGGTGAAGATAATATGTGTGCCCTGGGTGATGCCATTGTACCCTTCATCAAAGTGGAAGATGACCAGGGGATGTGGGTATATCAAGTCTCTGACACAGTACCAGTGGAAAAGGTCCCAGAGGGTAAAACATCCCTGTTCCTAGAGTAACGGCCGCAACTGTCATGGTGGCCTCTGAAATGTTAAAGAATGGTTTTATACCGAGTAAAGGTTTGGGTGCTGATCTTCAAGGCATTGTGCAGCCAATTTCTCTTCAAAAGAATTTGGATACTTTTGGTTTGGGTATTACGCCCACCGCGGCAGATGTGAGACAAGCCCACAAAATGAAGAAGATCGCATGGGCCTTGCCAAAGCCAATCCTGTGACTGTCCAGATCTTTCGTCAGGCCGGGTATTGGAAAGAAACTATTGTCAAAAGTTCCCCGGTCACTGATTGGTGCTGATAAAGACTTGGATAAAGGGTTCGAGAGGTTTTTCAATGAGGTAAACGTGGTGGAAGCTGGAGAAGGATCAAGCAAGATAGATGTGCAATTTGTGGGGCCTTAGGCAAAGATCAACAATTGGGAAGCTACTCCTCTTCCTACTCGGAGGAAGTCTTGGTAGTCGTCTTTGATTTTTCTTTCAGTTTAATTTGGATTATTTCCAGGATTGTAATTCAGATACTGTGTTCCATCCGTTTGGATGAGTTAAACCTTGTTATCTTTAAATTTTAATGAAATTAAATTTCCCTTCTTTCCATTCCTGATATTTTGTTTTTTTTATTTTCTTTTTCTTTCTTGCACAGTTCTTTTTATGTTGGTTTCAATGACATGACATGCATGAGGAATCTCTGGCACGGTCTTAAATGCCAATCTAATGCTGAAATAATAATACAAGAAATTGAGCGTGATGATGAAGTGGAATATGAAGATGATGAGGCATCTGAGGAGATTAGTAAAGAATTAAGCCATTTTGAGGAAAAACCCAAACTTAACCTGAATAATACAGAAGCAATCACCTTAGGGGATCATGATAATGTCCAATAAACTAAAATAAGTATCCATCTTGAACCTTCGCTCAGAGCGGAGATAATTAAAGCATTGTTTGAGTACAAAGATGTTTTTTCATGGTCATGCCGGGTCTAAGCACTGATTTGGTGGTTCACAAATTGCCCACTGATCCAGCATTTCCCCCTGTCAAGTAGAAGCTGAGGACATTTAAAACTAATATAAATGTAAAGATCAAAGAAGAAGTCACCAAGCAGTTTGAGGCAAAGGTCATTCGAGTCACACGGTATCCCACTTGGTTAGCCAATGTTGTGACTATGCCAAAAAAGGATGGAAAGACCAGGGTGTGTGTTGATTATCGTGATCTCAACAAGGCAAGTCCAAAGGACAATTTCCCACTGCCAAACATCTATATCTTGATTGATAATTGTGCCAACCATGAGATTGTTCTTTTGTGGATTGTTATACGGGCTATCACCAGATTTTAATGGTTGAGGAAGATGCAGAGAAAACAACATTCATCACGCCACGGGGAATGTACTGCTATAGAGTCATGCCATTTGGGTTGAAAAATGCTGGGGCAACTTACATAAGAGCGATGACAACCATATTCCACGACATGATACATAGAGAGATCAAGGTGTATATGGATGATGTAATTATAAAGAGCAGGAAGCAGTCTGACCATACCCAAAATCTGAGAAAGTTCCTCCAAAGGCTTCGCATGTACAATCTCAAGCTCAATCCTGCGAAATGTGCTTTTGGTGTTCCATCTGGAAAATTATTGGGATTTATAGTCAGCCGTCGAGGTATCGAATTGGACCCATCAAAAATCAAAGCCACATAAGAATTGCCACCTCCAAAGAACAAGACCGAGGTAATGAGTCTGTTAGGGAGGCTGAATTATATCAGCAGATTTATTTCTCAACTTACGACAACTTGTGAGCCCATCTTCAAGTTGTTAAAGAAGGATGTCACGGTCAGATGGACAGATGAATGTCAAGAAGCATTTGATAAGATAAAAGTGTATCTGTCAAACCCACTAGTGTTGGTCCTGCCAGAACCAGGGAGGCCTTTGATTCTGTATTTGATGGTTTTGGACAACTCATTTAGATGTGTGTTAGGTCAGCACGCCATCAACGGCAGGAAAGAGCAGGCCATATACTACCTCAGCAAGAAGTTTACAACTTACGAGGTTAAGTACACTCAGCTTGAGAGAACGTGTTGCGCTTTAACTTGAGTAGCACATAAGTTGAAACATTACCTGTCATCGTATACCACTTACCTCATATCTCGGTTAGATCCGTTGATGTACATCATTCAGAAGCCCATGCCCACAAAAAGGCTTGCAAAGTGGCAGATCCTGCTTACAGAGTTTGACATTGTCTACATGATGCGGACTACAATGAAAGCACAGGCCTTGGCAACCATTTGGCTGAGAATCCAGTTGATGAAGAATACGAACCTTTGAAAACATACATCCCCGACGAAGAGATAATGCACGTTGATGAGTTGGAACAAGCTGAGAAGCCGGGATGGAAACTTTTCTTTGATGGGGTTGTCAATATGAAAGGCGTTGGGATAGGAGTGGTACTTATTTCTGAAACAGGGAAACATTACCCTGTCACGGCTCAGCTTCGCTTCTATTATAATAATAACATGGCCGAGTATGAGGCATGCATCTTGTGTTTGAGGTTAGCTGTGGATATTGGTGTCCAGGAAGTCTTGGTCATGGGGGACTCGGACCAACTGGTACACCAAATTCATGGGGAAATGGGAAACACGAGATTTGAAGCTTATACTATACTAACAATGTTTGCGTGATCTTTGTCAACGGTTTCAATCAATAATGTTCAGGCACATTCCCAGGACTCATAATAAAGTCGCCAATGCTTTGGCCAATTTGGCACCAATGTTGCATCATCCAAATAAGGCTCATGTGGACCCCCTGCAGATTCAGGCCCACGATCAGCATGCTTATTGCAATATAGTAGAAAAGGAACTTGATGGTGAGCCGTGGTTCCATGATGTCATAGAATACCTTAGAATGGGAGTGTATCCAGTATAGGCCATAGGGGATCAAAAAAGATCAATTCGGCATTTGGTAAGTGGATTTTTTCAGTAGAGGGGTATTGTACAAACGAACTCCATATCTTGGTTTGCTGAGATGCATAGATGCTAAACAGGCCACAACTATCATGACAGAAGTACATTTAGGGGTATGTGGACCACATATGAGCGGGTATGTGCTGGCAAAGAAGATTCTCCGAGCGGGTTATTATTGGCTTACTATGGAGCGAGATTGTATCAGCTTTGTGCGCAAGTGTCATCAGTGTCAGGTGCATGGAAATTTGATTCACTCTCCACCATCGGAATTGCACACAATGTCTGCACCATGGCCTTTCGTTGCATGGGGCATTGATGTCATTGGGCCAATTGAGCCAGCAGCGTCAAATGGGCATAGGTTTATTCTGGTGGCCATTGATTACTTCATCAAGTGGGTTGAGGCCAAAACTTTTAAGTCCGTAACCAAGAAGGCGGTGATTGATTTTGTGCACTCTAATATCATTTGTCGGTTTGGGATACCAAAGGTGGTCATTACAGACAATGGGGCTAATCTCAACAGTCATCTGATGAAAGAAGTATGTAAGCAGTTTAAGATTACACATCGTAATTCTACCCCTTACGGCCCCAAGGCAAATGGAACGGTTGAAGCGGCCAACAAGAATATAAAGAAGATACTTCGGAAAATGGTAGAGGATTCTAGACAGTGGCATGAAAAGTTTCCTTTTGCATTGCTAGGTTATCACACTACTGTCCGTACTTCAGTAGGGGCGACCCCTTATTTTTTGGTGTATGGCACTGAGGTAGTGATACCCGCAGAGTTGGAAATTCGGTCCCTTCGGATTGTCGTAAAAGCCGAGATTGATGATGATAAATGGGTCAAAGCCCAGTTGGAGCAATTGAGTTTGATCGATGAGAAAAGATTGGCAGTAGTGTGTCATGGTCAGCTGTATCAAAAAATAATGTCTAGAGCATATAATAAGAAGGTGCACCCGCGAAAGTTTGAAGTGAGTCAGCAGGTGTTAAGGCGTATTCTTCCATATCAGGCCGAGGCCAAAGGCAAGTTCGCCCTAAATTGGCAGGGGCCATTCATCGTGAAGAGAGTGTTGTCCAATGGTACTTTGTATTTGACAAACATAAAAGGCAAATGTGTTGAAATGGCCATCTATTCCGATGTGGTCAAAAGATATTATGTATGATTTCCTTTGAATTAATTGCATTTGTTTGTATTTGGCATATTTTGAAGATTGTAGTGACAAAGGCATTTTTTTCTGCTATCCAAAATACTTTATCCCTTGTTACCCCTTTGAGCCTTATTTATTTTCTTTCATACCCCTCTTTCGGAATCAGTAGCAAAGCTAAGAAACACAAGCGTGGAAAGTAAGTGAAGGAAAGAGAAAGAAAATGATGAAAATAGAGAGAGAAGAAAAATGAAAATGAAATGAAAAAATTATAAGAGAAAAGAGAAGAAAAAAGAAAAAAAAGAAAAAAAAAGAGAATAAAAGAAAAACAACAGTGAAACAACAAAAGAGAAAAGGAAGAAAGAAAAGAAAAGAAGAGAAAGAGGAAGTAAAAGAAAAAGAAAAAGAAAAGAAAGATCGCAACAACAATGCCTATGACATGAACTACTCTCGACCTGATTCCTTTAAGGATACGTAGGCTGCCTCCCGGTTCAGTCTCATCAAAACAAAAATCCAAAAGTCCCCAAGCAAGAAACTGGGGCAGAAGTTGTGATTTTTGTGAGAAATCTGATTCCGAAAGTTGTAATTTTTAACCCATTTGAATGTTTTGAGCCTTTTATACCTTCTCTTTCTAACCTTGTCCAAAAACCTACATTACGGTCCAAAGAAAGAGCTTCTGATCAATCTTCGAGAAATGCCAAGTCGAGCAGGTAAAGGTAACTCATGTCAGGGGCAACACTCTGGTTCAAGCAGGAAAAATTAAAAAATGAGAGAGTCTTATTGGTGAAAACCCTCACGGGCACCGTAAGGCGACGGGAGCTGAGAGAAATAAAATGAGAGAGTCTTATTGGTGAAAACCTTAACGGGCACCGTAAGGCGACGGAAGCTGAGAGAAATAAAATGAGAGAGTCTTTTTGGTGAAAACCTTCACGGGCACCGTAAGGCGATGGGAGTTGAGAGAAATTAAAATGAGAGATTCTTATAGGTGAAAACCCTCACAGGCACCTTGAGGCAAAATGGAGTTAAGAAGTGAACAAATGAGAGAGGTCTGTTGGTGGAAAACTATTTCAAGGCACCGCAGGATGAACAATGCCAAAGTTTGGGTAAAGTAATCAGGCCATGGAGATTTTGGGGCAATAGAGTATGGCAACTGAAAGTTGATTGGTTGAAAGATTGGGCCGATTAGTCCGAAATGCATGTCATGATCATTGGTACCAGCTGTTCTGGTCAGATAAGTTTCTTTTTTTAGCAGTCATCCGGTTTTGGATTCTTCTTATCCGTAACTCGTAAAATCATTGCATTTCATTTTCTTTTTGGGGTTTATCTGTCTAAGATGTTTCAATGTCAGTCTTGTTAAATGAAAGTAGAAAAGGATTTCAAAGCTCACTACCAATTTCCAAAATTGTAAAGCGCAACGTGGTGAAAGCATGTCAAAGACAACATGATATAAGGTGGGGTACAGGGAATCACCGGAAGTTACATCAGTGGAATGATTTGGTGATGTCGTGGGAAATGTAAAGGTTCAGATAAAGTGGTCAGAGGTGTGAAACAACAGCAGGGGTATAAAACACTTGGGTCGTCAAAGGTCAGGGGGTTCGAATATAAGTCAGAAAGTCAAGCGGTTCAGGGCCAGTTCGGGGAAGCCAGTCAAAACAAAATAATGCAGCGGAAAGATCTTCAGTAAGAATGCATTCAGCTAACCACCGTTTTAAACTGACAAAATGTTCTTTGCTTGAAATAGGGGCAGAAAAATTCGTTTGTTTCGGAGGAACTCTCCGCAAGGAAAAGCAAGCACCAAAACATGTTTGATTGTAAACTTCCAGGGCCCTCCTGGAATATGGGACATAGTTTAAATTGCAAAACAATCATGAGTAGCATAATTTAGCACAAACGTATCTCAGCGGAATATAAGTTGGTCTGCATGTTTAAGATATGATTAAATTAGGAGTTTTCTGGACCCTCCTAAATAACGGGACCTAAATTTAAGATTTCCATTGGATCACAAGGTGTAGTATAAATTCTTTCATAATGTAGTATAACTCAGTCGTAAAGGTGTCGATTTTTAGGACAAGACTTGATTTTGATTGTCAGGACCTTCCTGGATAATAGGATGTAGTTTAAAAATCCTCGTAGATAACATGATTTAGCGAAAGTAATACCTTGAGAAGATACAACCTAGATCTATAATTGTCAGCTGTCAGGACCTTTCAGGATAATAGGATTTAGCTTTCAAGTTCTTAGTAATAGTTGTAGAATGATTCATGTCTCACACTCACCCATGTGCCCAACCACCAAACTGGGGAAGAAAATTCTCTTCGTTTTATCTATTTTGTTGAAGTCAGGTGCCCGCCTGGATAGCATAGGATTACATTCAAGTTTTGAAGTCAGGTGCCCGCCTTGATAGCAGAGGAATACATTCAAGTTTTGAAGTCAGGAGCCTGCCTAGATAGCATGGGAATACATTCAAGCGCAGCAGTCAGGAGCCCGCGTGGAGAACAAGGTAGTACAATTCAAATTTAGCTTTCAAATTTCTGTTTTTTCTATTTTGTTGAAGTCAGGAGCCCGCCTGGATAGCATGTGAATACTTTCAAGTTGAAGTCAGGTGCCCGCTTGGATAGCAAAGGAATACTTTCAAGTTGAAGTCAGGTGCCCGTCTGGATACCAGAGGAATACATTCAAGTTTTGAAGTCATGTGCCCGCCTGGATAGTAGAGGAATACATTCAAGTTTTGAAGTCAGGTGCCCGTCTGGATAGCGAAGGAATAGATTCAAGTTTTGAAGTCAGGAGCCCATCTGGATAGCATGTGAATACACTTCAAGTAGCAGTCAGGAGCCCGCCTGGAGAACAAGGGAGTATAATTCAAGTTTTAGCTTTCAAGCTCATATTGATAGTTGGTAATGTGACTCGTTTTGTACTTACATGTGTGCCCATAAACCCAAACTAGGGCAGGAAATTTCCTTTGTTTTGTCTATTTTGTTAAAATCAGGTGCCCGCCTGGATAGAATAGGAATACATTCAAGTTTTGAAATCAGGAGCCCGCCTGGAGAGCATAGGAATACATTCAAGTTCAGCAGTAAGGCATCCACCTGGAGAAAGGGAAAATAGCTCAGTTCACAATTCAAGGCGGCAACAAATGGATTTCACCGAGAGAGTACAAGACAACAAGGCAACAAGAAATATAACACCAAGTTTGAAGATATAGATAGGGACTCTTGTAATTCATAGATCAAAGCTTAGTCTAGCTTCTTTTTATTTTGACATGGTATAATAAGGGGGTTCAGTAAGCAGCAACAGCAGCAACATCAACAATAGTGAAATCACAGCTTTATGGTAGTTCCAGCTACCAGACATTCCCGAACTACACTGACATGATTCCTTTTTAGCCAAGGATATGTAGGCAACCTCCGAAGCAGAGTGCGGTAAAATCTTTCAAAAATTCTTCGCACGGAGTATTCAAACGGGCAAAAATCGCTCGTATCCGCTCACTTATCTTTGCACGAAAACTCTTCATGTTTTCGAGCAAAGAGGGGCAGCTGTGAGCACGTAATTTTTGCCCTATATGAATTGCTCCCATAATTTCAAACAAAATAATTTCTTTTCATTATTTGCAAATTTGTGGATTTTCGGGGCATTTCCTGTTAGTTGTTTGCATTTGTTTGTGCATTTTAATTAATGAAAAATACAAAAATACTTGGCATGTGCATTTAGGATTTAACTTCGCATTTTAAGATTAATTAGAAAATCAATTGTTATATAAAATGGAAAAATCACAAAATATAGTGTAATTTGCACTTTTAATTTTAGTCTTGATTTTTGAGTAGTTTTTGTGTTAATTTATTTTTAATTAATTGTCTTAATTGTCATTTTCGGTTTGATTAGTTTTTTTAGTTAATTCAGTTTTAGGAATTAATTTAGATTTATTTTTAGTTTTAAATTAAAAGAAATTAAAAAGAAAGTTCAGAAAGAAAAAAGAATGAAAGAAAAGAGGAAGAGAAAGAATGGGATTAGATTTTGGGCCAACTTTATTTCAAATTCCAAGCCCAAATTTTGCTCTTCCCGTTCCAAACCCACCAGTCCAATAAGCCCAACCAGGTCCACTCCCTTATCAGCCAAACGACACCGTTTATCCCTTGATCAATCCTGGTCGTCTAGGTTTCAAGATCCAACGGCCAGGAACTCGGGATTCTTTAGTATAAAACTGTCCGAAGACATCCCCCCACTCCCTTTCATCTTTCGTCTCCCTCACTCCTCAAAATACTAGAGCCGCCGCCCCTAAAATCTCTGCCGGCGGTGACGACCCAAACCACCCCAATGGCCACCAAAATCACACCCTAAATTCTTCTACATATCCCCATCCCCAATCCACAACCAGTTTCCCTCGAATAAACTCAGAACTCTTCGAATCTATGTTCAAAGTCACGAACCCTAGCGTTGCCCAAACTTCCTCCGGTGGCTGCGCCACCACCAAACCACCCCAAAATAACACCCTATAACCTCCTCGTCCCCCTCAACCTAAATCCACACTTAATTTCTCTCGAATACCCCCAAAACCATTCGAATTTTAAATCTAAAGTTCCAGAAATCCAAGCCTTATTGATTTATGAGGGTCTCTTTCATTTTTGGTTGGTTTCGTCCTTCAATAATGATACTTATTTGGTCTTGCCAAGAACAAATGGTGATATTATTGGGGACGAAATCAATGGTTCAGTCCGAGGTTCGATTATGTTCAAATAGGTAAGTGTTTCTTATTTCCTTTTTGATTTTTCTTCCAGTTGATTCATCCTCCTCCCCATCCCTTTTCTTTTGGCTTATAATTCATGTTCAGGTTCTGAGTTCGAACTAAGTCTTGTTCCCGTTTCTCCTATTAATTGAACTGTATAAGTCTTGACCCCTTTGTTTTGTGTTTTAATTTCTGTGGTTAATAAGCTTGAGTGTTTCATGCCAGTTAATTTAGGTTTAGGCTTGTTTAAATCATTGCTTAATTTAATTACGATAAGTTTAATTGAGTTTCTATACAAATGTTGGTTTAAATGATCCTACGAATACTTGAGTGCTTGATTCATGATTAGGTTGTTTTCAATTGTCAAAAGTTCAGCATCTATTTTAAGAATTTCATATTTTGATCGGTTTGAAGCCATATCATTTGAGTAGTCCTGTTTGTCACACTTCAGGAAACCTATATGGGGTCATTTGTTAGCCTGAAAACTATAGGGGTCTCAAAGGGAGAGTTAGAGTCTGTAATAATTGATTGGGACCGGGGTAATTTAGGGATTTTAGTTTAGGTGGGAATCAATTCTATTAGGAGGAAAGCCTCAAGAAGATAGAGAAAATGTGACTCTGTTAGAGATTGGGTTTCAGATTCTTTTGAGGGGTTAAAAGGGTAAAAGTAATTGGGTTGGAGAGGGGTAATATGGGAAATGCTTGTCTAGGATAGGGCTGCCTATATAAAGACCCCTTTTCTCTTTATTTGAAAAAAGTTTTTTTACACATTCTGAAGGTTTAGAGAGATCTGATTTGGGGAATTTCAAAGAGCTGAAAACACATCAAATTTAGAAAGCAACAAATACAAAAAAGGTAAATACAAAAAAAGGTTGTACTGTTCCATTAGATTCTTCACTAATTTCTTCCTTCTTTCATTTCTGAAATGGTTTAACTTCATTCAAGTGAGAAGTGATTTGAATTGATTCATCAAAGAGTTTTGTCTTCAAGTTTGGCTGGCTTGCTTGGTTGTTTATCATTTTCTGGGGGTTTATTGCATGATCTCTGCTTTGGAGGTGTGTTTGGTCAACTGGTTTTTACTGCATAAGTGCTGATTATCCCTCCCCCCTTGTTTTCTGTCAAGTTTCCAGGTACACTATCCAACTTACCATAAATTGAGCACTTATTGGCATGTAGGAAGATTTGGAGGTTTCAAGTTGGAGTTTGAATAAACTTTAAAGTTCTTGAATTGTTCTTATTGTGATGCGATAATTAGAAACTTTGTCTCAGTTGTCTTAATTCCTGATTTACTCTGAATATTAGTTCATAGCTCTAATTGGTTTATAGCTCTAGTTGGATGTTGTGTAAGTGAATGGACTGTTATGAAATTTTTTGAAGTAGTGTTATTTTAAGCACACCCAGTTTGCTATGTGGAGATCTGGACAATGAACTTATGTGTGTCAAATGCAACACCAGTTTGAATGGCCTTCCCTATTTTCTATTTTGTTTTTCAAATGCAACACCAGTTTGAAACTTGAATCCTGTTGTTTTACTAGTTTTTTTTTTAAAGTTGGAGGATTATTGTGGCAAGAGACTTTTTAAATGTTTGTTTGTGTTCCCATTTGGCCATATCAATTCGTAGAGGTACATATTTAGTCAATAATGTTGACTGATTAGTTCAGGGGTGAAGTTTTCATGAATGTTATACTAATTGATGCAAATACGTGAACACTTATTGTAAATAAGGCTGTGTAGTGGTTTTTGAAACGAAATCTGGTTGGGTTATTCTCATAATATCTCTTAAAGGGAAAATCCAATGTGAGTCACGCTTATGTTTTTATTACTTTGATTTAATTTAATCAGAAGTTGTCAGCTAGGAATAGATTAAATATTAAGTTCAAGCCCTGCATCTTCATTCATGTATTTAATAGCACTGGGGCCCAACAGACCAATTGGTCAGGCTCGGGGATGTTTGAATTGTTTTTTTTTAACTATGGGATCTTGGTTTCCATTAATTTGTCCTCAAGAGATCCGGTGGGTGCAGAAGTCGGGATTTGATCTAGGGTCCCTTTTGTCCGCTTCTAACTCTGCCACTCAAAGATTTGGGTCGAGAATTGGGTTTGGATTGAAGTTGGTCCTTTTTAGATCAATGTTTTATCCAAGTTTTAAATGAATTTTCCTTTTAATTAATTTTCTTTCCAATTGAAATGGAGGTGAGCCGTATTAGCAACACAAATAATTTACGGCCCTCCAAATGTAGTTCTTTAACTTAGAATGGAAGTGCTCTGTGCCAAATAAAAATGACAATTGCATGTCCCTCGCTTTATTTAATCATGAATTGATCCTTAGATTCCAAGGCGTGCCTTTTAGCAAATTCCATGGACCTCGCAAAGTGCAAACGTGTAGTTGCTTTAGGTGCATGTTTAATAATATTACTTTCATAAATTCGGGTGCGCATTTATGTGACCCAAATTCAAATCTCAAACAATGTTAAAATATGCCAAAAATCCTGGGTGCATTTATGTGACGTGGTTCGAGACGTGTTTTAATGACGTTGCAATTCTCTTCAATAATAATAATAAAAGCGGTTAGAGTAAAAATTTGCACATAGGTTCATAATTGTTTAAAATCAGATAATCAAGCCATTTATAACAGTTGAGCGACCGTGCTAGAACTACAGAACCTGGGAATGCCTAACAACTTCTCCCAGGTTAATAGAATTCCTTGTCCGGATTTTTGGTTCGTGGACTGTTAAACATAGTCAATCCTTTCCTCGATTCGGGATTTTAAACCGGTGAGTTGGGACACCATAAATCTCCCAAGTGGCGACTCTGAATCTCTTAATAATAAATCCCGTTTCGATTGCCACTTTAAGTTGGAAAAAACTCCCTTTATTATACCCTTTCTGGGGGTATAGTGAAAAAAGGAGGTGTGACACCCATTAATCAAATCATGAATTCATCATCTAATTTTGGATTAGGGACGAGAAATTGGGAAATGTTTAAAAAGGTTCTTTGGCCTAATTTAGGGGTTTTGATCAGGGTTTTGATGTTGGATTTGACTAATTTTTGTATGTATGAACTCATGAGGGTGTGAGGATTCGAAATTTGTAAATTGTACCCAATTACGAGACGTGGGCCCGGGGAAGATTTTTGGGCATTTTCTTAATTCGCGTATTAGCTTCGAATTAATTAGTCGAATTAGTTACTTGAAGTTATATTTACGTTATACAATTACTTTGAATAGATTTGGGCCTTTTGGAGTCCGATACTCGTGGCAAGAACGTGATTTCGAGTTGATTCTGGTTCGAGGTAAGTGGCTTGCCTAACCTTCTGGGTGGAACTCCCCTTAGGATTGGTATTGTTGTTATATGAAATGCCTTGTACGTGAGGTGACGAGTGCATACATGTGGTAATTGTTTGAAATCCCTTTTTTCATTAGGTAATTATAATTGTGTATTTCTTCCATGTTAGACTACTTGAAAGTTATACCTACTGTTAGCTAGGAAAGCATGTCTAAATGACTTGATTGTTCTACTTGCTCAAACTACTTTATCTGATATCTGTGCAGCATGCTATGTTAGAATTACCTATTTACTTGGTATAAAATTGGATTGATTTGGATATTATTCATGTTGATGCTATGTGTTTACTTTGGGAGTACGGGCAATTTCCCGATAGATCCCCCTTGCCTATTTATTTGGGGCTATAGATTGATATTCCGGTAGATCCCCCTCAAAGTTATATAGAATTACGGACTGCACCTGATAGATTCCCCCAGTATTGGGTATTTACGTTTGGGACTATGGATTAGGATTTCAGTAGATCCCCGTTCACTATGAGTTGGACTACGGGATGACATCCGGGAGATGCACTAGGTATTTACATTTGGGGGCTACAGGACGGTATCCCGGTAAATCCCCAGTTGCTATCTCTTTGTTGAGCTGTATTCTTTCTGTGATGTTTTCTCTGTTGTTATTCTTATTATTATACTGTGTTACTTCATACTGTTTCGTTTTCCTTTTATATATGTATATGACCGGTAGGGCCCTGACCTTCCTCGTCACTACACGACCGAGGTTAGGCTTGACACTTACTGGGTACCATTGTGGTGTAGTCATGCCCTTTCCTGCACATATTTTTCGTGTGTAGATCCAGGTTCTTTGACTCAGCCCCCCTATTCTGGAGGCGTTGCGATTCTTCAGAGACTTCAAGGTATATCTACCACGTCAGCAGAATGAGGAGTCCATCTCCGTTCTCACTTGTAGTTTAGCCCTTATGTGTTTATTTTGACTTAGACATTCTGGAGTTAAAGCACTATGTAGTATCCATATCTTGTGATTTCATGAGATTCCGCATTTTGGGAGTTGTTTCAGTTGAGAGTTTATATTTTATATGCCGAGCGACATTTTTAAACCTTCATTATGTTTTATTCCACAGTTGTTGGCTAGTTTTAATCATTTGTTTTCTTTTCCCTAGTTTGTTAGGCTTACCTAGTTGTAGAGACTAGGTGTCGTCACGACAGTTCACAGAGGGCGAACTGGGGTCATGACATAAAAATAGTAACAACAGCGGGGTGTTGATTCAAGGTGCTGATGGCAACCAAGTTGAAGAAATTGATTATTATGGTGTGCTCAAAGAAATAATAGAACTAGAATATACAGGTTGGCCATTTAAGAAATTATAACTCTTTGGATGCAAGTGGTTTAACCTAAATCCAACAAGAGGTACAAGCGTACACAACCAATACAACATAATTGAGGTTAATAATATGAGGGAGTATAGTCGCTATGATAATTTCATAATTGCACATAATGTTAGGCAAGTGTATTATGCTCCTTATCCATTATGGTGGAATAAGTCCGAATGGTGGGTTGTAATAAAAACTAAGCTAGTAGGTAGGGTGGAAGTCGAGAATGTGTTAATTGTTGCATATCAAAACGATATCTCCAGTATTCACCAAATAGTGGACGATTAGTTAGAAAATGACTTGGAACATCCTGAACGCATATTGGAAGAAGTTGATATAAGTGACGTAAAAATTATAGAAAATAAGGATGAAGAATCAACTGATGAAGCTCAAATAAGTGAGGAAGAAGAGTTCTCGGACAAGGAACAATACGTTGATGAGCTTTAAAAGGTTGGTTTTTTAAAGAACTCTTGTTTTATAGCTAGTGTTTTATATGTTTCAATATCAATATGTATTATATTATGCAGATAGCAGGCAAGGGTCAAGGTAACAATGACCTTACTGGTTCTCGGCATCAAGAAAAGGCTAGGAAAGGAAAGAGGAGGACAGATAATTATACTCCCTCTTTTCCACCCTCTATAGAGATGCCTATGTCTTATCCTCCACCCCATGGCTATACTGAGCTGCCACATCATCACGAGCCCTACACCTTTATCTCTATACACTAGGTCTTTCATCACAGGGCCATAAGACTATACGTCCGACATACTGTACAACTGCCTCACGACCACGTGGATCACAACCATCTACATCGCAAATATCTATATCACATCCCTATATATCACAACAACATAGATCGCATCCATCCATGTCATAACCACTCGAGTCACAGCCATCAGTATCACAGCCACTTGGGGTCCATCTAGATATGTCGTAGTCACAGGAATCACAGCCACCTTCATCAGCGACTCCGTCTATTTCAGGGCTTCACCTGCGAGGTAGTAGCTCTGACCACCCTACACCGTCCATACATGCCTCTAATACACATGCTTCGGACGATGATGATGATGGTCACGAAGAAGTGCATTATGATCTATATTGCATGATCATCATAGTCCCTGAGGATGATGGGTAAGAGTTATTTTTTATTTTCGTGTTTATTGTTTTGTAACGATTTTACTAAGATATTAATGTATTTTTATTGTTAAATTACAGGTTCTTACCGAGTAATAAGACTACGAGGATAATTACCAAAGTCAACAGAAAGCTTTATGATGGCCCTTATGTGACTTGGATTGATTTTCCATTCTCATTACAACAACAACAAAAACAACCCAGTATATTCCCACAAGGGGGTCTGGGGAGGGTAATATGTAGACAGGCCTTATCCCTACCCGAAAGGGCAGAGAGGCTGTTTCCAATCGACCCTCGGCGCAGGGAAGAGAAGGAAAACAAAAACAGAAACACAAACAGCATTAGTTACTCAAGCATAACTCGCATAAATAATTATCTAAACATAAGAGTCATAAGTACCATAAATAGACTGGCATGCAATAATATTAAAACAGCAACTACCAGAAATGACTACCATAAGAGAGCACACACTAATACACGAATCATCTATGGGTAGCCCTACCACGCCTCGCCCAACCCCGAGAAAGGAGTACGAAAAATCTATAAGCCCCTATTCTACAACCCTGATACTAGACCTCCAGACTTTCCTATCAAGGGTCATGTCCTCGGAAATCCGCATCCTGGCCATGTCCTGCCTAATTACCTCTCCCCAGTATCTCTTGGGCCTCCCTCTACCTCGCCTCACACCGACCACCGCTAGCCGCTCACAACTCCTCACCGGGGCATCGAGGCTTCTCCTCCGCACATGCCCGAACCACCGGAGCCTCGCCTCTCGTATATTCTCATCCACTACGGCCACCCCCGCCTTCTCCCGAATAACTTCATTCCTAATCTTATCTAACCTGGTGAGCCCGCACATCCACCTAAGCATCCTCATCTCCGCAACCTTCATCCTCTGAAAATGATATTTCTTCACCGGACAACACTCCGTCCCATACAACATGGCAGGTCTAACCACAGCTCTATAAAACTTCCCCTTAAGTTTCTGTGGCACTTTCTTATCACACAAGACTCCTGATGCCAGCCTCCACTTCGACCACACTGCCCATATACGGTGAGTGACATCCCCGTCTATCTCTCCGTCCCCCTGAATCACCGATCCAAGATATCTGAAACTATCCCTCTTGGCTATGGCCTGAGATCCAATCCTCACGTTCCCTCCCACTTCGCTTGGCTCGGCGCTAAACTTGCACTCCAGGTATTCTATCTTTTCCATTCTCATTGAAGGAGAAAATATTCAATCAATTTAAGGTATAAATATTCTTTTAAGCAGTTTAATAATTTATATTTATGATATTTCCATATTATAATTAACTTTTGAAATATAGAGCAATTGTGTATGAGAACATTGCTATAGCGGAAGTGGCTGCAAATTTTCATCATAAAGCTCGCAAGCGATTGTCGGATGTCTTCTCCGATGCTAGAAAGAAGAACAAAAAGCCTGACTGGTTACTTCAAAATTTATGGGATGATTTGAAAAGGCAATGGTTTACCGCAAAGTTCTTAGAGAAGAGTGAAAAAGGAAAGAAAGCTCGTGCATCTGAGAAGGGAAGCTCCTTGCATACTGGAGGTGCGATCATCTTAGGGATAATAAAAAGAAGATTGGTACGTAATTGCTTAAATTATTTTAATTTTCAAAGTATATCTATCTGTGTGTGGCTGTCTAATTTGAGCCTGGTGACTTGAGGTGCTTCATGTGTAACAGTGTTTGGATAGGATCGCACGTTGTGGCGAGGCCACGTGAAGTTATGACCTTCCAAAGAGGAGTCAGTTACTCTATTTCTATGATGTGAGACGGGGTCTCTGCTTTGTGTCGTGACGGTATTGATGAGCTTGAGGTAAAACTCTTTTAATTGAGTTATTTTCATGATCTGTGTATATTCAGACTGGCTTATGGGTGCGCCTAGTTATGCAAGTTAAGGCTTAGGCTTTTATTGATGTGTCATGTCACCATGGTGGTGTGTTGGGTCAGAAAAGATCGTTGGGATCATTAATGAATACGACCGGATTTGATCTCAGCTTGTTGAAAGGATAATATCGAGGTCCAGCTTGGAATCTGCGGTGGTATTAGTCAAAAGGGAAGAAATGGCTTCATGAATAACTGGTATGAGAAATGGTTATGGTTTACTACCTGTTTCATCAACATTTGGTAGGATACAAAAGTGTTGTAGTGAAACTTTAGCTAATAAGAGGTTTTCTATCGGTATTTGGTTGTTGTGCGTAACCGCCAGAATAGAAGTTATCGTTTCGAGTGCTTGGATTATGTGGTATATCGATGATTTCATCGAGATTTCAAGTATGGGTTATTACAGCTGGTTCGGGACTATTCAAAGTATAGGTGTGAGGTTTTGATCGTATTGATGATTTCAGAAGTGAAAAGGTAGTTCTGTGAATTATGGGATAGACTGGATTGGGTAATTTCTGCTATGTTATGTTTTCGGACCTATAAGAGATAGGGTGACGTTGGATCACCCCGGGTATATGCTTGGTAAGGTCATTTAGCTATTGGTTGGCTTCTAGGACAACTCTGGGATGCTCGAGGACGAGCATTTGTTTAAGTTGGGGAGGATGTGGCGACCCGACCCGTCATCTCATGTGTTGTTGCTCCGTTTTCCCCGTTTATTGCTTCTTCATATTTCATTATAGGTATGTGGTGTGTGCGAGTTGATTTGGAATGATTTTGATAAGAAATAAGGCACTTAGTCTCTTTAAGGAAAGCTTAAGTTGGAAAAGTCAACCGGACGTTCAATTATGAGTTATAGGGCTCGGATGTGATTTCCGGTGATTTGGTTGGCTTCGGGGGATAATTTGTGACTTAGGAGCATGATTGGAAGTGATTTTGGAAGCCCGGTATGGAATTAGGCTTGAATTGGCGAAATTAGTATTTTGGCAAATTCCGGTGGATAGGTGAGATTTTGATCCGAGGGTTGGAATGGAATTCCGAGAGTTGATGTAGCTTTGATATGTGATTTGTGATGTGTGTGCAAATTTTCAGGTCATTCGGACATCGTTTGGTCAGGTTTTTGATCGAATGCGTGTTTTGGATGTCCTTAGAGAACTTAGGCTTGAATCCGATATGAATTGATGCTTTTAGCATTTGTTTGATGTGTTTTGAGGGTTGTAACAAGTTTGAATGAGGTTTTAGGTTGTGTTGGTGATTTTGGTTGAGGTCCCGGGGGCCTCGGGGTGAATTCGAGTGGCTAGACGAGAGTTTTTGAAGTTTGCTTCAGGGCTGATATTGCTATCATCTGGTATTTCCGCTTCTGCGGAAATGGACCACAGAAGCGGTTCCGAAGAAGCACGTGGAAGAGCGCAGAAGCAATTTCGTGTGGGGTTGAGGAGCTCCGCATAAGCGGACCCTTTTCGCATCAGCGCGTTCGCAGGAGCGAGTGAATAACCGCAGAAGCGGTCTTGGGTGAACCGCAGAAGCGGAGTTCGAGTCGCAAAAATGAAGATTGGGTTTATAAGTGAGAACCGCATAAGCGGATTTTTGGCTGCAGAAATGGTCCCGCATAAGCGGAAGCGGGACCGCAGAAGCAAAATTTGCTGTGAACAGAAGGGTTTTAAATGTTAAATTTCATCCGTGAGCAAAAGGTAGTTTCCACCATTTTTGAGCGACTTGGAGAGCTTTGGGCGAGCATTTTCGAGGTTTTTGACTGAGAATCGATTGGAGGTAAGTTCCTTGGCCTAATTATTCGAGATTATGTTAGATTTAACATGGAAATTGGTAGAAATTCATAAAAAATGGGGTAAGTTAGGGCTTGAGAAATTATAAGTTAAAAATGGAATTTGGAGGGTCAAATGGACTCCGATTTTGGTAAATTTGATATGTACAGACTCGTGGTAAGACGAGGAATCCGGTAATGTAAGTTTTGTAATTTTTTGAGAAGTAGACCCGGGGCTCGGGTTTTGCTAGTTTCGTGATTTTTGCTATATTTTGATTGTTTTCGATTGGATATTGTTCCCTTGGCATAGTGTGATGTATTCGCTCTGCTTTTGGTTAGATTGGATGCGCGTGGAGGCCGAATTGAGGGGCAAAGGCGTCGCGAGCTTGAGATTTTGCCGGTTCGAGGTGAGTAATACTTGTAAATGATATCCTGAGGGTTTGAAACCCCGGATTTGCACATCATAGTGCTGTATCGAGGTGACTTGCACGCCGGATAGTGAGCGTGGGGTAGAGCACCATTGGGGATTGTGACTTGGTCCGTCCCGATTGATGAAATTACTATGTATTTGGCTGAAATAACTTATTATCATCATGATTTGGACTGATTGCCATGTTTGGGCTTCGTGCCAACTATGTGAATCCTTCAGGGATTGATATTCCTGTTTTCGCATTATTTTTGTATACTATTTGATCTCGGTCTAGGATTTTAATGTTGTTTTGCAAATTCGGCCATCTTTCATGTTTTGAAAACTTAAATGATATCTTACTGACGTTTTGAACTGAGAACTGTTATTTGAATATTGCCTTAGTGGCTTATGTGCATTCTGGACTGAGGATGGATCGGGCTACGCGCCACAGCAGTGTGATATTGATATTGCGCTTGGGCTGTAGGAGCCCCTCTAGAGTCTGAACCCCCACAGTGAGCGCGAGTACCCAAACGGATCGGGCTGCGGGCCGCAGCCATCATGTGCATTGCATTGCATTCATGCTATTTCTTGCACTGTTACCAGATACCCTGGTATTATTTGTTAATGGAGTGTTGTGCCCGAGGGGCTAACTTATGTGCGGATTTGCACTATCTGGTTATGCATTCATTTGCTTAACTGTTGGGATAAGGATATTTTCAAAAGAGGTTTTTAACTGAGCCAGATATTTTCTAAAGGATTTTCACGGATTTACTGCTTTCTCAAAGGGTTGTGATGTCCCATATTGCATGATGGAGTACTCTTGCGTGATTTCTTGCCGCTCAGTTATTATTTACTCTTATTAGTCACTGAGTTGGAGTGCTCACTTTATTCCATGCACCTCGTGTGTAGTTGCAAGTATTGTTCACCCGGAAGCGGGTTAATAGCTGATTGAAGGCACTACTATTGTAGCTGAGCAAGGTGTCCGCCAGCGTTCGCGGCACCGGACGATGTCTTTAGAATTCCAGAATTTATTTTGTATATTATTGGCCATGTAGTTGTGTTGTGGTGTATTTAGATGCTTGTGACTTGTGACACCCCGGTCATGCTGTGTTGGGTGGTAAATATCAGTTATTAATGCCATTAAGTCGTATTATTAATTCATATATGTTTATTAACTGTTAAAAAGGGGCATTGTTGTTCTATTGGTTGTCCTTGTCTTCACAATAGGCGCCATCATGACCAGGTTTGGGAATTGGGTCGTGACAATAGAATAGTATGAAAATGAACATGTTGCGGCAAAATCTTTTTGATAAGAACAGAAGCAGCGAAAAATTACTAAATCTTGACACCAAACTCCAAATAAAAGAATCGCAATAAGAACTGGACGAAAATCGACACGTCGAACAGCAGCGGACTCAACAACTTGTCAATTGGATTCCATTCTTAACCAGAAAACCAACACGAAAAGAAGAGACTGAAAATCTATATATTTTCGATCTTTTACACAGTAACCAAAACAAAAAGAATGAAAGAAGACT
>MU771860.1:233283-247245 GCA_026770625.1 Nicotiana glauca | reverse complement strand
AGGTGAAAGCCTGCTGAACCTCTCAAGATGACGCTGCTCATCGTCTGGCATAACTGGAACCATAATATCCTGAACAGGTGCAACTGGCTGCACTGGGGCCACTTGCTGGACTGGGGCAACCTGCTGAACTGGTGGCGCCTCTGGTGTCTGTAGACCCTCCACTACCTGCTCTGGAGTGCGAGCTATGCGGGTCTGGTGACCACCCCTGGTCTGGGATGTAGCTGCGGCAGTAGTGGCCGAAATCGCCTGAGCCAGGCCAGTGCAAATGGTCAAAATCAGTGCTAGGGCCTCCTGAAGACCCGGAATCATAATAGGTACGGCTGGTGCCTGAGCAGGTGCTGCTGGAACCTCTGCAAATGGAGGCTGATCCTGAATGGGGGTAACTGGTGGGTCAACTGGTACTGTCCCAGCTGCTCTACCCCTACCACGCCCACGCCCACGGCCTCTAGCAGGTGGCAATGGTGGTCGTCCGCCACATCCGGTAGCACGAGTTCTCGCCATCTGCGAGAGAATAGAATACAAAAGTTTAGTTTCGGATCAACAAAATCGCACGACATGAATTTCAAGAATTTGAAGTGTTTCCTAAAGGTTCTGCAGCCTCCCGAGGATAAGTACAGACGTCTTCGTACCGATCCGCGAGACTCTACTAAACCGGCTCATGACTCGCGAGACCTGGTAACCTAACCTCTGATACCAATTTGTCACGACCCAAACCCTGGTCGTGATGGCGCCCAACACATTGCTAGGCAAGCCCGACCATAACCCGTTAACCAATCCAATTATTAACTCAAAATTTCCAATATAGGAAAAATATCCTGATTTTAAAATAATGATAAGAGTGCGGAAATCAAAGCATTTGAAATAACAGCCCAACAAGATCTGGTGTCACAAGTCTGAGCCTCTAAACATCTGAATAATATCCTATACAACCAAGTCTAAAGCAGAAGTACAAGAGATAACGGGAAGGAGAGATTGGGTCCTGCGGACGCCGGCAGCTACCTCGATAACTCCGCAGTAAGCTGAAGCAGCAGCAAAATATGTATATCAACTTCCCTCCTGGATCCCTCTATCTGCACACAAGGTGCAGGGAGTAGAGTGAGTACTTCCAACTCAGTGGTAATAAAAGTGAATAACAACTGGAAGTACAAAATCCCAAAAAGGCACAAATGATGCTATCTTAAGCAGTAAACCATATAGACAGTAGAATTCATAAAAATTATAGCAACAACATTCTCTTTGAAGAAATAAATTAAGCAAGTAAACACAAATAAGGTCAGCCATTTTTACCTGACCGGTCAGCCATTGTTACCTGACCAAAGTGTTTCAGTGTCATTGTTACCACTAGTCAGTCATTGTTACCTGACTGGTCAGTCATTGTTACTTGACCGGAACACATACAACAGTGTCATGGTTACCACTGTTCATATCAAAGGGGTACCCCGCGCTCACTGTGGGTGTGCAGACTTCGGATGGGCTCCTTCAGCCCAAACACTATCAATAAGGCCTGAAAGCCTGAATAATATCAACACAAGGCCTGAAAGCCTGCTCACATTACACTCGAGGCCTGAAAGCCTCCTCACATAACACTCAAGGCCTGAAATCCTCCTCATATCACTCATCATGCCCTCACATATGGCCCTCGGCCCCAATCAGTCCAAAAAAAAATAGTTAAAAGCCCCTCGGGCATCAGTAAAACACTGATACTCAGCTCAAATGATAGTTCAAATATCAGTTAAATCTCCAGGTTTGAGAAAAATATAGCTGAGTTCATAAAATAGTGTAAATCACACGGACTGAGTACAAATAGTATTTCAAACAGTGAGGGAAAACAGTGATGATAATTCATAAAGAGTTCAAACAATCGGCAATAAGCCCCAAGTATGGCAATGAGCCCAAGTCCTAATGATAATAACAATCATTTGCAAATACGTGGTAAATACCAACAACCGGGATGGACCAAGTCACAATCCCCAACGGTGCTCTACCCCACACTCAGGTCCAGCGTGCAAGTCACCTCAACACAGCACTAAGATGTGCAAATCCGGGGTTTTAAACCCTCAGAATATCATTCACAAGTATTACTCACCTCTAGCTGGCCGATAATCTAGCTCGCCAAGCCTTTCCCTCTCGTATCTAACTCCTCAAGCGTAGAATCTAATCAAAACCATAAGTTATACGTCAAAATAGGCTAATGGAACATAACCCAATCGAAATAACTCGAAAAACACCTAAAAACACGAAGTTGGCAAAACCCGAGCCCCGGGCCCGCTTCTCGAAAAATTATGAAATTTACATTTCCGAAATCCTCGTCTCGCCACGAGTCCGTACATATAAAATACACAACAATCAGAGTTCATTTTCCCCTCAAATCGCCAATTTAGGCCCTCTTAGGCTTCAAGCCCTAAACACCATTTTTACCCTTAAATTCCTTGAATTTTCAGTGTTTAATTCATGTTTTTACACTATAATATCATAATCCAAGTCCAAATATCCATACCTGATGATTCTCCTTCGAAGCCTCTTCAAAATCGCCCAAAAATTGTCTTAGTTCGCACCCCAAATTGATTTCTAACTTCTGAAAATCGAATACACTGATTCATTTAATCCTTCTATGATTTTTGCTTTTGCGGGACCGCTTCTGCGGCCTTAAGTCCGCTTCTGCGGCTTCACTTAACTCACACGACCGCTTCTGCGGTCTTAAATCGCTTTTGCGGAAGCCGCTTCTGCGGTTACCCTAACCGCTTATACAGTCTCCACTATATGACCCAGGACCGCTTCTGCGGTAAAAATACCGCTTATGCGGTATCCGCTCCTGCGGAATTCTTCCGCTTCTGTGGTAAAGCCACCCCTCCTCCAGGACCGCTTTTGCGATCAAAGAGCCGCATCTACGCAACCGCTCTTGCGGTCCTATTTCCGCAGATGCGGAAATATCAGAAGCTTTAAGAACACACCTGCAATTTTACCAATTTCCTTCCGTTTAACCATCCGAAACCATCCCGAGGCCCCCGGGACCTCAACCAAAAATCCAAACCCACTCTAAAACACGATACAAACTTGTTCCAATCCGAAAAACACGTACTTCAACACAAAAATCACCAATTTGCCACGGATTCAAGCCAAATTTTCCTTAAAACTTCTGAATCTCACATCCAATCAAAAACCCGACCAAACGACGCCCGAATGACCTGAAAATTTGCAGACATATCCAAAATCACCCAACGAAGCTACTGCAACTCTCAGAATTCCATTCCGACCCTCGGAACAAAATCTCACCTATCGACCGGAATTCGCCAAAATTCCAACTTCGCCAATTCAAGCCTATTTCTACACCGGACCTCCAAATTCGATTCTGATCGCTCTCCAAAGTCACAAATCATCCCCCGAAGCTAACCGAACAATCAGAATTCGATTCCGAGCCCTCTAACTCACAAGTCAACGTCCGGTTGACTTTTCCAAACTATTCCTTCATTAAAGAGACTAGTGATCCCATTTCCTACCAAACTCGCTCTGAATTGACTCAAATTCACCAAGTACATATATTGAAACATGAACAAGTATATAACGGCAAAAATGGGGTGGTAACTCATGTGACGACGAATCGGGTCGTCACACGGGCCCAATGGCTATTTTTAAAAATAATAAAATAAAATAGGCCAACGGTTGGAAGTTTAAAAACTAGTCGTTGGCCTGCCAATTTAGCCGTTTGGCTTTTTAAAAAATAGCCATTTTCCCCCCAAACTTTATTTTAACCTCAAACTTTTTATAATTATACTTTTTCCGTTTTCTCAACTATTAATACCCCCTCTTTCTTTCATTTCTACTCACAAAATAATCAATCTCTCTCTAATTTTCTTCTATATTTGCTTACTTTATTATTGCTATTTGTGAAAATTTATGAAGTTGGTGAATTGAACTATTCAAGTCTTCAACGATGTACAATTTTCAAGAAGTTGTTCGTCAATTCGGTAAACTCGTTCCAACTCTTAAGTTTTAATATTATAGTTTTGTTTGTTTTAGTTTGTATAATTATAATTAATATAGCCTTTTCTTTGAACAAAATTTTTGGCAGTAAGGGAAAATCTAAAATTGGTGAAACTAGTGGCCAAGCTACTACTCCTCCCTCGGCTCCCCGACCCAGACCGGTTACTCGTCCTCCTCCACCTATTATTCTTGATAGTGATAACCCTTGTTTTCAATTTACCGGTAGTCAATTTTGCCATGATATTGCACCGGGTCAATAATTAAATGATGAATATATGAATGATCTTTATAATAATACAACTATCGATGAAAATGATGAGGAAATTGATGATTTAAATGAAATGCAACTGGATTTAGATGATACACCTACTAGTCATGTTGCTAACCCAACTGATAATAATCTAAATTATGCCCCGCCTGACCCTCCTGTAGTAACTCCTACTTTTAATAGACAACCTTCTAAACGGCAAGAAACATTTCTTGTCTGGCACTTTTTTACTCAACTAAGAAATCAAAATAAGGCTAAGCGTAAAACTTGTGGGACTTTGATGGCTCATATGTTTACTAGAGACTGTAGCGGTATGGGTACTTTGACTAGACACATAAAGACACACTATAAAGATAAAGCTAGATTTCTTCAAATGAAAGCTGCACAGGAAGGGACAAGTGTAGGTACAGAGGTTAACCCTAGTACCAGGTCAAATCTAGTTCAACTAGGAATTAACACTTTTATCGGTGTCATTTTATATTGCAATCCAAATAAAGATCGTGAAGAATTGACAAAAATGGTTAATGTTATGTGCTTACCCTATAGTTTTTCTTCTAACCCTCACTTTGTGCATTATATTAGAAACGTTTTAAATCCTACTTATAAAGGATGGCCTCGCACAACCGTAAAGAGCGATATTTATAAATATAAACATGAATATGAACAATATTTGCGCTATTTATTTATTCATATATATTGTCGCATTGTTATTACTACTGATATTGATTGAAGTGGTAATGACTGTGATTATCTTACTATAACAACTCATTGAACTAATAAGGAATGGAAAATGCAAAAGCGTATTATTGCTTATAGAATAATTAATTCACGTCACACAGGTAAGTTTATTGCTAACACAGTTGCAGATATTTGTAGATATTTTTGCATTAGAGATAAAACAATTTCAATTTCAATGGATAATGCTGCTAGTAACACTAATGCTATAGGCTTGCTTACAACTACACTAAATCCTGCATTTAGTAATATTTTCCATATTAGATGTATTTGTCATATTTACCATTTAATCATCAGTAATGGTATGAAAATTTTAAATGTTGAAATTGAAAAGGTTAAAATGGCTCTTAATTGGCTTTTTTATTCAAACCGTAGAAGTAGACTTAGAGAATATTTTAAAAAATATGATGAATTTGGCCTTAGAGAAAGAAAGGTTCCGAAAGCTTGTCCGACTAGATGGAATTACATTTCTGAATGTTTAGTTGTTGCATATGAATATAGAAACCCAATAAACGCAACGTTTAATGCTCGTGTTGGTGGTGATGATGATGATGAGCACCTTACAACTTAGGATTGGACTAATGTTAAAATTCTTGTAGATTTTTTAGAACAATTTCATGTTGCTACGAATGAATTATTTGGGCAATATCATCCTACTATTTCTAATTGTTTAGTTTATATTTCAGCACTTGCAGATTTTTTACTCAATTTTCAGAGGGTGGGGTAATTTATCAACTTGTTATTAATTCTATAAAAGATAAGTTTAAAAAATATTTTTTCCCTATCCTCCCTATTTATGGTGTTGCTGCCATGTTAAATCCTACCATGAAATTAGGAGGTCCTCACTTTTGGTATACAAATATTTATAAGGCTTTAGATATTTCAGATGGGGAATTTGCTACACTTGCAGATGTAAAAGCCTCAATTAAAATAAATGCTCAAACACTTTATAATGCTTATCAACTTGCCTTAGATCATGCTAGACCAAATGTTCCAACTGCTACTTCGTCTAGTTTGCAATCATCTAAAAGAACTTCAAGCCGAAAAACACTTAGTTCTTGGACGGAGTTCAGGGGTTTTCAAGGTGATAATATTGGTGATACTTCACAACTAAATGAGCTTCAAGTTTATTTATCGCAGGTACTTGAACCAGAGAATCCTGATGGCTCCTTTGATTTTTTGAAATTGTGGAAGGACAAAGAAAAACACTATCTGGTTCTTTCAAGGATGGCTCGAGATATTTTACGTGTTCAAGCTTCAACAGTGGCAGCGCAGAGTGCTTTCAGTCAAGCGAGACTTCAAATCGGTGATCATAGAGCATCTATGAGGGAGAGCTTGGAAAAATCAGTACTCTTCAGAGATTGGATCCGTTCGGAAAGAAAAAAATTTGGACTTGCTGAATCACAACCGGAGATAGACGAAGCTTATTAAGAAATTCTAGCGGAACTTGTGGAGGATGCTGCTTTGATCGGAAGCGGTGATGAACAAGCTTCTTTTCCGCCACCACCAACGGAAATTCCTCCGAACCTTGAAGGATTTATGAAATTTGTTAGAGATATTATGTAGACTAATATGTAACTTGTATTTTGGCACATCTTCATTAGTTTTTTTTCCTTTAATGGTGGTATTAATACCTTGTTGTGCTCATTCTATTGGGGGGAGGAAGACTAAGAAAGATATTGTCATTTTTTGTTAATGTCGTAATAATAAAAATTATAAGGTATTTCCTTGAATATTTCTTTACAATTTTTTAATGTTAAATTTGAATTAAAAGATTTAGGTCACAATTATATAATATAATTTACAAGAAATTACCTTAGATAAAAAAAATTCAAAACAAAAATAGCCTGGAACACTTAGGCCCATGGGCCCGGCCCATTTAGCCCGGGACCATGTGGGCTCAGGACCATAGTGGGCCGGTTCCACCCTCTTGGACTGTTAAGTCGGGGACCGCGTGAGCCCGGCCCGCTAGAGCCCGGGACCGTTTGGCCCGGTCCATTTATCCCATTTAGGCTGGGATCGGACCACAATACAGCCTTAGTTGAGGATTGCCCAACCTTCTCGATATTCTTAGGGAGATTTCGTTCCTTCCTCAACTGTCGTCGTTGTTTCTCGATTTCTTGCTCGTATGGTTGCACTTCTTTCCCAGAAGATTGAGTCATACACCAATCTAACCTATAGTCGGCGCACTGGCAAAGAACATCAAATGTAAAAAGAGAAAATAAAATAAAAAAGATTCCTAAATTAGCACTACAAACTATTTCAAACACTATTGATTGCCAATCTCCGGCAACGATGCCAAAATTTGACGAGTGCAAAATACACACTTAAATATGCTCGCTAGTTGAATATAGTAAATTAAAATATCATATCCATAGGGTTTGAGGTGAAACAATATTTTCGTAGTTTATAGGACGATTGCAATCCAACATGATCAACAATTGAGAATTATGTAATCTAAACTAACATTAACTAAGAGTCTAAACTATTAGTTAATGACAATCGATCCAAGTAATGAGCAAAGAAGGTTATCAATTGGGAGAAGTTAGGGTTGATAGGATAGGTGCAAGACAAATATTTGGGATTTAACTCTAGATAATTCACTTCTGATATTAAATTGATTCTCTCGATTTCTCTTGGTTATTACTTCAATTTTTTAGAAGAAACTTCTCTCTCGATTAAATCTCAGCCTCACAAGATGAATCAATTTTAAGCATGTGAAGATATGCAAGAACGTCGTAGTGGATTGGTCTTTAGGAGAACCTATCTCAATTATCCTCCTAACTGGGTTTAATTAATAATTAAATTAGCCACTTTCGATTACTAAGAAGAATTAATGAATTCAACCAACAAAATAGAATGCAAGAATATCACATGTTATGCCTCTTTCGATTGCATTAACAAGTGAATATAGATGCATCAATTAAAACATCCAAAATGATTCAATACATAAAAACTAGAGTTAATTAACCAAACACAAGTATCAAGACACCAAATCCATCAAATCCTAAAGACAACTACTCCATAGACATGGAGCAATTCATCAAAACTATGTTTAAGTTAAAGGAAAAAATAAATGATCCAAACCCTTGTCTTGAGTGAGAATTGATTGATGAAATCCTTGTGCTTTTTCTTCTCCAACTCCTCCTTAGATTCCTTAGGTATAAGATCTGTCAAAAGTCCCAAAAATAACATTTTTACATGTATTTATACCAAGTAGGGTCGGGCCCAAATGAAAATACCTTTTCCTACGCAAAATAAGACATTGGCTCTGTAACATTTGCACGGCGCGCCATATGGGGCGATGCCAGGCGGGGCAGCAGTGGGGATTATTAGAGGCCTTGCAAGTTGACTGGTGGTAGAAAACGGGCAGCCGCGGTGCACCATGCACCGCGACTGTGGAGATTTCTCAGAACTAGGCTTTTTCCTTAATTTTTAACATCCGGATGTGGTCTTCGATCACTGAACGCAATCCCGGCTTAATCCCTTGGGCTTTTACTCAGACTTCAAAGCTCCAAATAGCTCGAATTAACTCCATAACATCTACATCACGCGGAATTACTCCTACAAAGCATAAAACAGACGATTAGTGCAAAACACTATCGATTCAAGCTCAAACTCAATTAAAGTACAGTAAATTAGAATGCAATAAGCGACTAAAACACGAGATTATGTCCTACCATCAAACTCAAAGTATCAAACAAGGTGAGAAGCAAAGTTTAACTTCAACCGTGGTGTTATCATAAGCAAACACAACTTTCAATATCCTAACAACTTCAAAATAAGCAATAAACATGAAGAGAACAATTAAAGGAATAGCAATCTAACTAAGGAGTGGAAGGGATAATAAATGAAACATGGTAAAATAAGAAAATTTTGACCTGTATGATTTAACCCATGACAACTTATACATACTCGTCAGCTTACATATATGATGCCCCCACACATAATTCGCTAAGCAAATAAACCAACAAGTCCTAATTCTCTCAAATCAAATTTAACCACGACACTTACCTCACTCTACAACTAAATAAAAAATCAATCACAGCTTTTACTTTCAAACAAATCTCCACACCAATTGAATCTAGCCAATTATTGATCAAACAAGTCAAAATAAGCTTTAGAAACTAGCCATGAATTAAAAAAGTTCAATATTGATCATTTTTTAAACATTCAACCCGATGCTTGCTTGGTCTAAATCCAAGATTTGGACCAAAAACCGATTACCCATTCATCCCCGAGCCCGATTATGTAATTTATTTTGAAATCTTACCTCAATTTGAGACCTAAATTCCAATTTTGCAAAATTTTTAAATTCTACCAAAACCCCTAATTTCTAGCATGAAATTTTTAGATTTGATGTTAAAATTCATGAAAATTAATTGAATTTGATTGAAAACTAGCTAAAGAAGATTACCAATGATCTTGAAAGGAAAAGCTCTCAAGCAAAACGCCTCTAGAGTGTTTAGGGTTGAAATGGTGTAAAACGAGCTAAGTTCCGATTTTCCAATCTTTTACCCAGATATTGATGTCGCATTTGTGAAAACTTGTTCATAATTGAAATGTCCGAAAATGCGAGACACTAGTTGCAAATGCGAACAGTGCATCAGATGCACAAAAGTCGCAAATGCTACAAAACATTTGCATTTGGAAAGATCCTTCCTTCCAAAAATGTGATCTGCGAAGCTACGCCAAAGTTTATAGAGTTACAAATGCGAGACTCATGTCGTATTTATGATTTCCCAACCTTCACAAATGCGGACTCTTTTTCGCAAATGTGAAGTTCCCAGTCCCAATTGTAACAACCCGACCGGTAGTTTTGAGCAATTTTACACGGGCATGAGTAGATCCATATGATGTATTATTAATTATGTGAATCATCGATTTTAATTTTTCAGGTTATTCAGAATTGATTTGGAAGAATGATTCTCAATTAGGAAACTTTAAATTGGAAGAGTTGACCAAGTTTTTTAGTAGTTGACCTCGGATTGGATTTTGATGGTTTTGTTAGCTCCGTTGGGTGATTTTGGACTCAGGAGCACGTCCGGATTGTGATTTGGAGATTCATCGTAGAATTAGGCTTGACATGGCAAAAGTTGAAATTTTAGAAAGTTTGACCAAGAGTGGACTTTTTGATATCGGGGTCATATTGCAATTATGGAAGTTGAAAAAGGTTCGTAGTGTCAAATGTGACATGTGTGCAAAATTTGAGGTCAATCGGACGTGATTTGATAGGTTTAGGAATCGGTAATGGAAGTTTGAAGTTTCAAAGTTCAATGATTTCGAATTGAGGTGTGATTCGTTATTTACATGTTGTTATGTGTGTTTTGAGGCCTCGAGTAGGTCCGTGTCATGTTATGGGACTTCTTGGTATGTTTGGATGGGGTCCCGAGGAGCTCAGGCGTGTTTCAGATTGATTTCGAGCTATTTTTCCCCATGTTGTTATTGCTGTTTTTTGTGTTTCAGTTGTGCTTCGCGATCCCGGATGGAATTCGCGTTGGCGAAGGGTATTTTGGTCAGTAAAGTGATTTGTTCTTTGCATTTGCGCTTCCTTAGTTGCATTCGCAGTGGGTTGATGTGGTGTCTTTCGCGTTCACGTATGAAGGATCGCGTTCACATAGTGTTGAGGTTTGCCAACTAGAGCTAGGGAATCCTTCATTGCGATCGTGTAATATGAGTCACATTTGTGAAGCTTTGGCAGCAGTGGTCTTCGCATTCGCATGGGCTGTATTGTGAATGCGTGGAGTCTTTTTTGTCAATGTGCATTTTTTTCATTGAAAATGCGCGATCGCGTAAGAGGAGGCCTGGGCAGATTATAAAGTACTCTATTTTGAGGGTATCGGCCATTTTTATATTGTGGGAGTTAAGGAGGTCCGATTGAGGCGATTCTTGAAGAAATTTTCATCTTATGAATTGGGGTAAGTGTTCTCTACTCGGTTTTGGTTATATTTTATGAATCTATTTACGATTTTAGCATTTGATTGATGAATTTTAAAGAGGAAATTAGGGGTTTTGGCCTAAAGTTTCATAATGTGAACATTTGAGTTTTGAACATCGATTCGGAGTCTGATTTGAGTGAAACTAGTACGGTTTGACTCATAATTGAATGGGTTATCAGATTTTGTGAGTTTTGTCGGATTCCGAGCCGGGGGTCCGAGGTGTGATTTTTGGCTTTTGGATTTTTATTAAGGATATGATCTTTATCATTCGGAATTATTTCCTTGGGCTTTATTTTATGTAATGGAGTTATTTTTTGCTAATTTTTAGCCGTTCGGAGGTCGCTACGCGCGTGATGGCATTTTTTGAGCATCGGTTGGCTTGCTCAGTATTGGAATTATCTTGATCAAGGTAAGTAACTCTTCTAAACTTAGTGCTGAGGGTATGAATCACCAAAATACGTGTCATGTGATTGGTATTGAGGTGACACACATGCTAGGTGACGGGCGTGTGGACGTTTTGAGCACGTGATTTTTGCCCTAAGCAAATTTTTTCAAAAGTTGCAAATAAAATGATTTCTTTATTATTTTACAATTTTTGTGAATTTTGTTGAATTTTGTGCTAATGGTTGCATTTTATTTGTGCATGATAGTTCATATAAAAAAAATACAAAAATATGCATTTGCATTTAGGATGTAGTTCTATATTTTATGATTAATTAGCTAATTAGTTGTTTTACAGGAATGAGAAAATCACAAAAAATAGTTTAGTTGCACTTTTAATTGATTGCATTTTATCTTTAAATAGTTTAATTAGGATTTAAATAGTTAATTATAATTTAAATAGTTTAATTAGGGTTTTGTCATAATTTTTGGCAAAATCAAAAAATAAAATATAAAATAAAAAAAATAAAAATACAAAATGAAAAGAAAGATAAATAAAGAAAATAAAAAGAGAAAATATATATAAAAGGAGGGGACTGACCAAAATTGGGCCAATTTGGCCAGCCCAAGCCAAAGTTCACCCCAGCCCAAGTAAAATTACACACGCCCAGGCCAAGCCTCATCCGGTCCAGCATTAGTCCAAGAGGTAATTGAAACGACGTAGTACAGTGGTCAAACTACGTCGTTTTGTGCTTAAAAATTAAAAGGAAATCGTGGCCATTCACTCACCTTCATCCAACGGCCACGGATTAATCCCATAATAAATAAAACGACGCCGTCTCGAGGCCAGAAGATCTCAACCGTTGATTATCCCAATCCAACGGTTCAAAATTATAAGGGGTCTTTTAATAGGATGTAACGATACACCCCTGTATCATTTCGTCTCCCTCTTCCCTTAATGCAAACCCTAGCCGCCCTAATATCCTCTCAAAGCCCGCCGGAACCCTCGCCGGCGGGAGACGACACCACCACCAAACCTTCCAGCCTTTACACCCCTGAACCGCCTTGACCTCCCCTTCTCACCCCTCTACCCCGTTTCCCTCAAAACACATCGGAAACCCTCGAATATTAGATTTAGTGTCGCCAGAACCCGACTCCGGCGAACACAACTTTGGCCAAATCATTCAAAAACTATACCAGACCTTCCTTTAACCATCCTCTACCCATTTTTGACAATCTTGACCCTCAAAGGTCGCTGGAAATGCTCAAATAAGAACGGAAGTTTCTCCGATGACCCTGAAAAAATCAAGAAAACAGTATTAAAATGCCATAGGCTTCGTATGGAATCTGAGGGGTGCAAATCGACCAAGAAAGCCGAAAAAGGCTAAGTTTACATTTTTTTCGATTTTGTTTCAATTTTTCTTTTATTTTTGTGCTTGAGTGTTCATTTTTCTTTCTTTCTGATTTTCTCTTTCTATTTTTGTATGCATGTTTGCTTCTCGTCTCTGATTCTTGATTTTTCTTGGACCGTCTGGATTCATCTAAAATTGATATTGTTTAATAAAAGATAATAAATAAAATTTCAATACTTTTCTGTGTTGATTTTTGATATTGATTAGGGTTCCTGACTGTTATTTTGTTCGTTTTAAAAAAAAACAATACAGTTCTGAAACTATACAATAGAGATTAATAATAGTTTTTGATAAGCTTTTCAATATTATTTTGTATTGATTTCTGTGATGTTTTAGAAATTAGGGTTTATTTTTTATGATTCTGATTTTCATTAGTATTGATAGAATAATTTTGGTTCTGATTAAATTTGATATTGTTAGGTGTGATTGGTTATAGCTAGTTGTTCACTAGTTTATTTGGTTAATAACTCTAAAAATTAGTATTAGGGTTAAAGGTTAAAAGCAGGGGGGTCGTGGGGTAAAAAGGGTTTGGTATCAGGGGTGGTTTGGGGAATACTAAATTGGTTTAGTTGCAATAATCCTAAGGGGGTGCGGGAAGACTTGGGAACATAAATGGCTTAATTGTAATACACCTAAGGGACTAAGGGTAGTTTGGGCATAAGAAAAGGTTAAAAGGGTAGATTTTCTAGAGAAGCGAGGGCAAAAGGGGGATTATGCTAGATTTAGAAGGTTCTAGAGGGGTATTTGGTATAATTTCTAACAAATAAAGGGTAGAAGTAGTGATAGTTGATAAAATATAAGGGTTCAATTGCAATAAAGGGAGGGACCAATGAGATAAAATCTGAAATTCAAATTTCCCTCCCTTACACTCTATAAATATGCCTCATGTGGCTTCCTTGAATAAGTTTGGAGAGTTGGATAAAAATCTGAAATTTGCTTATAGTTCTTCTGCCATTTTCGATCTAAACTCTCAGAAATTTCTAACTCAAAACTCCAAAAATATCAGAAACAGTTAACAACCGCCACTGTTACATTGATTCTTAGGATAATTTGAAAGTTATATTGATCCAGTTTGTTCATCGCGATGGTTATTTGAACAATCCTTTTCCAGTATTGGTTTTTCTAGTGATTATTTGCACCAGTTGGTTTAATCTCCTATCTGCTGCGCTTGATTTCATTGGTGTTGAAGTTGTGATCAATCTGTTGTTAAACTGCCATTGCTGCCTTTGTTTTTCTGTTGATTCAA